>JASDQU010264631.1:0-15270 GCA_032191745.1 Picea mariana
GAAATAATCATGGATTTGTCAACATAAGTTATAATTCATTTTACCCGTTGATGGAAAAAAATATTGTATGCTACAAATGCAATTATCTTGGTGTTATCGGACTAATTGGTAGGTGTAGACACTAACTGATCTCCCTAGATCCACCTAGATCTAGAACAAAACATGATAGGACAATACTGTTTCCCTAAGTTTTGACTGTTGAATTGACTAGGAGGAAGAAACAAGTAACATACCTTATTATCGCTTCCTAGGGTCTTTGTTTCTCCCGCTTCGCTCTAGTGCTCTTGTAAAGTCCAGACCAAGACAACACAAACCAACCAAAGTGAAGATCGCACAACATATTCAACAGTTAACCTATGTGTATGATCAAGGAATTACACAATAAAGTGGAAATAACTTTATGGGAAAGGGACATGCCACTATATCATATTAATGGAAAGTAAAGATTACAACCTGAGCCTTGATGTCGCAAACTTCCTTTTGATGGCTCTTGGCTCTGACACACACACTTTCTCAATCCTTGCATGAAGAAGATCAAATCCTCTTGATAGACTTGCTAGAGTCTCCGAGCTGCTATTCAATGTTGAGTCCTTCCCATAATTCTTTCACCAATTCTCCAATGAATCTCGCTTAACCTTTTCCATGAGAATTCCCTCAATATATAGGAGAGAATGAATTAATTTCTTGGATAAGACTGATCCAAAAATATCAGGGAATCCAGTACTAGGATAACCATTCGAATGCCAACCCATCTTTCTAGAAGATTCCCTTCTAGAAGCATCGAGAATTCATCTTTTTCCTTGCTTTAGGAAGAGTTCGAACCCTAGAAATTCAACACAGTGCAAACTTCTCGCACCCTGGCTTAAGGTAGCTTGCGAGAATCAGGCATTCTCGCAGGCAAATATACTAGCAGCCTGTGAACCTTCTTCAAAAATGAGATTTCTGGAAAGAGAAGAAAGTAACTTTTCTCAGGAGAAAGTTTTTATGAAGAGCCTAAGTACACCATCATCAATACATCATCATGAAGACCAAAATCATGGGTAACAGAATTCCCCCCAAAGTATAAGGTTGGAACTAGTGACAGCCGAAAGACTTTGTAAGCTTCATGTGTGTGTCAGAAACCAAGAGCACATCTAATTGGAAACCTGCGAACAACCAAGCATCTGCAGAATATCATATATACCAATTCTGAGGTAGGCATTCCCATACTCAGATCATAGACTGAGGACATTTTAGACATAGGTCATGGCCACAAATCATACACTATGGATCCACGCCATCAAAATAGAGCATAGACACCAGGAATACACTGTGGATCTATGCAATAAATTTCAAATTAAGACGACATAGCCACGAAACATACATAGTGGATCTATGTGTCGTAAATTATACATACTCCATCGCAACTTGGACAAAAGAGATGATATCCAGGGTCTTCAATCTCGTTGCCCAAAGTACGAATCTAACCATGTGATCACATGTGTTGAAATCAAACATGGCAGAAACCACTTGATTACTGGTCATTGATGAAACTGTTAACAAGTGTGAGGGAAATCACCATTGATGTCAATGACTCCCAAGGTACTCAAGTAAAATCCATCGAGTGAGAATAAATGAGTTGAAGTCGAACATCCGATGGAATCTTTCGATCAGGGGTCAATGATGTGAACCCACTATCGAAAGCGAGGAAACCTGCCATTGAGGCATGCAAGCTCCAAGGTACCAAATAATTTCTAAGTCTTGATTCCGGATAATGAGCTAAAGTCGATGGAACAAAACTCATCACAGGAGGGCCTTGATGTATCCCCCATCAATGACACGAAATGAGTAACAGATTTTGAAGGTGAAATAGAGTATGATGTGAATTATACTAGACACAGGGAAGGCCGACACAGAGAGAATGGATAACTGCAGATGGTCGACTCAATATAGGTTTCAAATGGAATTCTCTTGAACATATGAATGACACAACCAATGATTTGGTAGCATTGACTCAAAGACGACACAAGGAATGACCTTGAAGAAAATCGAATGAGAGACAAATGGATTTCCCAAACCGGCTTCAAATGATGAAAAGGGGGTGTCATGTTCAAGAACGACACTTACTACCAATCAATACGAGGATGAAAACATACCCCTTTCCCAAATTTTCCCCCACCATTTCTGGCGAGTACCTCTTTATTTTTACGCAAGCTTGAGGAGGATAACATATGCTTGTTGATGTAATCTCATCCTTCAGACGAGTCTCTTGGAGTATGTTTAACGAACCCTAAGAAGGAGTGGTTCGGTCCCATCATGGGTCTGCCAATGTTTGTTTAACGAGTCCAGAGATAGAAAACTCAAAGGTTTTTCAAGATTATAGAGTTTGGAAAAACACTTAAAAGAGAACTCTCTCAGTTCCTTTTTTGTAAAATAGTCTGGATGAGACCAAAAAAGAGATAAATTATTGCTCACTAGACGCGTACTTCAAACACTTTATCGAGCGTGAAAATAGCAAGGTCGCTCGGTGATCTTTTCATGTTTAGAGAGTCTGAAAAGATCTTAAAGAGGACTCCAGGGGGGTTCCTTTTTCATATAACCTTGTTGAGCCCGAAAAAGTGATAAAAGTATGCTCAATCGTGTTCTCATGTATTTACAAGCGCAATAACGGACAAAGACCACGCTTGAGGTTTTTATATAAAAACCATAAAAAACAATCAAAAAACATGCGATGACAAAGAAAATCATGTCCGTATCCCTGTATTTGATCATCAAAGTTGTTACGCCTACAAAAGGTTCACTCAAAATGACATTAGGGATTAGGGTTTAATATATAAATAAGCATAAAAAACCAAATGACATAGTAAAAGTAAATAAAAAGGAGTAAATACTCTTTTTACCACATCATTTTTACCTTTCCACTATTTGAGATCCAAAAAACCCCTCTTTTACCCTCAGATTTTGGCATCAGATTGCGGGAGCTACGAGAGACCATTCAGCGAGCCATCTACGACAATAAGGTAGGCTCTTTATCCTTAACATTTTCATGGTTTAAATTTGCAATTTCATTGGTTAAAAATTCATTTTTAAGTTGATTTATGGAGCCCTATTTGCACACTGCCATTCTCGCAGGCAGGCCATACGGGACCTGTGAGAATGAGGCATTCTCGCAGGTGAGCCTAAGGACACCTGCAAGGTTCTCGCACTGTGCACACAGGGCACCTGCGAGAACCATAAAGCTCAATTTTTTTTTAAGAAATTTACCCAAAGAACAAGAACTAAATCATGAAAAAGGTTGCTAAACTTCATTTTGTGTTCCTAATGCAGATAATTGGTCAACAAAATGGTGCTTGAATGGCGTGAGAGGGAACATGAAGAAGAAAATGCAATGGCCGAAAATCATCCACCTACTATAGTTGCATTGAGAGATTTTGGACTCCTGAAGTACTTTCGCATCCTGAGCATGAGGGCCCAAGTCAAACTATTAGAGTACCTGGTGCGCATGTGGGACCCTGATCAACAGGTATTTCAGGTGGGGGTCCACACACTGTCCTTAGACATTGAGGACATTTGATTTTTGACCGGATTGTCCTGGCGGGGGTACTATGTGAGCCTGACCGGTAGTAGAGGTGGTGGGCTGTAGATGAGTGAGTACTGTCGTTTCCACTGCATTCCTGAGGCTGAGAGAAAGAAAGGAAAAGTAGCGATTTGGGGGGTACACGATTTGACCCTTTGTGCTATCCTATTCACCATAGCTCGGATGGTTGGGAGTTCTGCTCCTCACATGGTGTTACAAAGTTACTTCCAGTATGCTATCAAGTGTACTGAGCCGTGGGTGTTCAACTGGGCAGATGTTGTTCTTCGTAGTATAAAACGACAACTGACCAAATGCAGATGAGGCAACCTGAAGCAATTCAGGTACGGATCTTTGTTGGTGTCCTTCTCCTTGGAGAGGGTCCCATTACTGAGGCTGCAGGTTGAGTGGAACATATCGGGTCCCAGGGATCCCAGGATGCTGAGATGGTGTCAGCTTATGGCCCAGCACGTGACTGGACCAATCATCAAGTATGATGATACTTTCTTTGACTGGCTTCAACCACAACTGTTGATGGTTGATGACTATGCCTATGTCGGCTTGGATTTTCAAGGAGATCTGGATTTATCACTACCAGAGGATGCTCAATGGGGGGACCTTGGTAAGAAGTACACGCATTTTTTGCTTTTCAAATGTTTTGTGAATTTTTATCATATTCAAATGTTTTTGTTTTATATACTTGTCCAAAGACTAATACAAAATCGTTTGTTGATAACAGAGATGTTGGGCCTTACAAACCTCCCAACACTTCTCCTATCTAGTGGCGAGGAGAGGTAGTGGTAGCACCACAGTATGCTGAGGATTATCAAGTGGTGGAACAGAATCTAGAGGGCCTGACTACAGACATTCCAGACATGACTCTGGAAGAGGTTCCACGACGCGATCAACGTCATACTGTAGGAGTATCAACATCTATGGGTCAACTACTCTGTAGGGTTGCTAGGGAAGTCATGTGTTACCATGAACATCATCCATGACATCACTTTGTAGAAGCTGTAAGATTCAGATTTTGACATTTTGGTCTTCAGACAAACTTTTTGTAAAAAACTCTTTTGATCGTTATATATACAGACGACTTCTACCGGTTTACCTTATATTGTGTGAATATTGATGTGATTGATTTATAAATGATTCAAATGTCTGTCCAATACATAATTAGCCAATGCATCTGTTAATGTATTTAGACATCTAGGAATATGTTGATATTTAATGTGATCAAAATAACGTTCCAAGAGGCGAATTCGCAAATACACCCGTAACAAAGTAGGACTTCGGATAGAGTAGACATTACTTAACTGTAGTACTATAAGATGCGAATCAAGTCGCACAACCAATTGACGAATTCCAAGTGAGATATCATCAACCAATAATTCAATAACGATGCTATACTCTACAATGTTGTTGGTTGCACGGCCGAGGCACACACCTTGTAAGGAGAAAAGTTCATTTGTAGGGGCGTAAATTGCCCACGCAGCAGAAGAAATGTTCTGAGTACTCCGACTAGCGCCATCACCGAAGCCAATATAGGGTAGCGAAGACTCCGACATCTGAAAATAAAAAAAAACGTCACATGAGGGCAGAGACCAGATAACGACAAAATCAAGCTATAGTAACACACAAATCATATGATACAATAAAATACAAGTACTAGTGCACAGATTATTTTATGCATAGTACTTCTTCAAGTACAACCCATTTCTGGGCTCACTCAAAGGGATACCATCGTAATCTACCAACTCATAAGCTCCTTTTTCCAAAACTCGTCGAACGATATAAGGACCTCATCACATGGGTTCGAATTTCCCAGCTCCTAACACATCTCGATCTTGTTCATAGAGAATAACAAGATCACCTTCGGAGAAAATGTGAGGCTTGACATGCTTGTCATATTGGGCCTTGACACGTTTCTTCTGGGCTTCTATTACTAGAGTGGCGTCACGTCAAGTTTCGTCTAATTGCATAAGATACAATAAACATTCTTCTTCAGAAGAAGTGTTGGGTATGAGTTCAACAACTATCTTCAGAGAGGGTATCTCGCATTCTATAGGAAGAAAGGATTCCACACCATAGACTAACCGAAAAGGTGTAAACCCAGTAGCGAACTTGACGGATGTCCGGTACGCCCACAACGCTAAAAACAACATTGTGTGCTAACTTGTTTTATGAATCCCTATCATTGTTCGAAGCATAGTAATGATAAATTTGTTAATCGCTTTGACTTGGCCGTTAGCTTGTGGATAATAGGGCATTGAATTATCATGGAGAAGACTCAAATTTTCAGTAAGTTCGGACATCATAAAATTCCTAAAGTGGCTACCGTGATCAGTGACGATAGCTTGGGGAACACCAAAAAGAGCTATGACGTGATTAAAAAGAAACAATGTTGCGGTCTTTCCGGTGTTGTCAAATGTCGGCATCTCCTCGGACCATTTCGTAAAGTAATCAATGGCTATAATGATGTAACCATGCCCCCCGGCCGAGTGAGGGTGACATGTCATGAAATCGATGCCCCATTTCGCAAAGGGAACAACTGAGACCACAGGATGAAGAGGAGAAGGATGGGACCGAATTTTTTGATTGTAGGTCTAGTAGGCATGGCATTTCTGAACTGCAATAATGCAGTCGTTAAACAAAGAAGGCCAAAAATACCCTGCGCGTAATATCTTCTGGGCAGTATCATACCCAGACATATGACCACCACATGCTCTATAATGGCAGTCGTTCAGAGCTTTCTTGGCTTCATCGAATGTTAAACAACATCGAAAAATAGAGTCAATCCCCCGACGATAAAGAGTATCCCCAAGGATAATGTATTGACGAGCTTGATAGCGTATTCGACGTCGTTCAGTACTGGACAAAGTAGGCCGGAAAGTCTGGGTTTGGAGATATATAATTATATCCCCATACCAAAGATTATCAGTGCTAATAAGGAAAAGAGATTCATTGGGTAATGAATCAACTGCTACATTTTCCGTTGCAGAGTGGGGAAAATCACATATCAACTTAGCAAAAACTAAGGATTTCTTGGACTTGGCGCAGTCAAATTCCAAGTCAAATTCCTGGAGTATCACAATCCATTTGGAGTATTTGCCCTCTAGCAATTGGCGTGTCAAAATATGTTGCATAGGGTTTCAATGAGAAATCACTGTAGTCTTGCGTGAGAGGATATAGTGCCGGAAGAGTTGGACGGTTTGAACGGTAGCCAAGGCCAATTTTTCAACATGTTGATACTTGATTTTAGTCGGTGTGAGACTTCGACTCAAGTAATAAATAACATGTTCATTGTGCGCATCATCCTCTTGGATGAGAACCATGCCAATAGTGTAATCTGAGGCAGCAAGGTAAAGGAAATAATCGCAACTGTAATCGGGGGGGAAGAGAAGCAGAGCTCATGTTAGGGATAACTTCAAAGCTTCAAAAGCATTGTTTTCAATGGTATCCCAGACGAACTCTGAATCTTTCTTTAATAGCCACGTAAATCCACGAGTAATCTCGACGTAGTTTAGGATAAAATGACGAAGAAAGTTTGCATTTCCCTGCAAACTTTGCAACTGGCGAAGTGTAGAAGGAGGAGGGAAATTAAGAATCACCTCAATCTTCAAAGGATCCACCTGGATCCCTTGATGCAAAATGATAAAACCTAGAAGACGGCCGGATTCTACACAGAAGACGCACTTATGAGGATTTAAACAGATCCGGTAGAACCGACAACGAACGAAAATGGCCCGGAGGTGGGTTGGGTGATCGACTCTGTGCATAGAATGAGCTGGTAAATCATCCAAATAGGGTTGAATGATATGCTTGATATCATGAAAAGTGTAAGACATAGCGCGTTGAAAAGTTGCGCCAGCATTCTTAAGACCGAAAGGAAGTTTTCGATAGGAAAAAGTACCCCAAGAACAAATAAAAGCAGTCTTATGTTGGTCCTCAGGAATGATGTTAATTTGATTATAGCCAGAGAAACCATCCATGAGAGAGAAGATTTTACTTCTGACGCAGTCGTCGACAATCTAATCGACAAAAGGGGTAGGAAAGTTGTCTTTCAGACAAGATTTATTGATATCCCTATAATCAACACACACACGAATCATACCTTGTTTCTTTTCAATCGGGACAAGATTGGAAACCCAGTCTGTGAGAGCCACTGAATAAATAAAGCCGGCTTTTAGAAGTTTCTCGACTTCAAGATTTATAGCAGCCGCTTTACATGGGTGAATTGGATGAAGGCGTTGCCTAACGGGTTTAGTGTAAGGATATGTATTAATCTCATGAATTACAATTTCAGGGTCAATACCCGACATTTCTTCGTAGCTCCAAGCGAATATGTCACGAAATTATTTGAATAGGGATGTATAGGTGACTATTTCGTTAGGGGAACATGAAGCTCCAATATGGACATTATCGACGATTCCAGGTTTGATGGATATGTCAATGGGAATCGTAGGCGAGATATTACTTAAGTTCCCTTCAGTAAACACATCATGTGCAGACTCGGGAACGGTCGATATGACGACAACGATCGACGGGGTCGAAATCCGTTGATAGTTCTCAAGAGTGTGTTGCTTCAGAAAGAGGATGGAATGATGATGCCCATCGTCCCAAGGGGTGTCCTCCATGACAGACATGATCATCTCGTCAGTGGGAAAAATAAGACGAAAAGGATTCGGAGACAACTCATCAAGAGAGGAGGGAGAAGGTATTGTCGATTGAATGGCCTGATAGGCAGATTCAACTGGACTTAACGGCATTATGTCACCAAAATGAATATGATCTCTAGGGTCAGGGACTATCCAAGGGTCATGAAATGTAGGAAGTTCATGAGGCAAAGTGGAGATCATGTTGATAGAAGCAACAGACGAGTGTGGAACATCGGGCGATGGAATGGGGAAAGTACCCATTAATGAGGAGTCCTTTAGAAGGCCTACACCGACGTTCTCATAACCTGGTGGGGTTTTAGAAATAAATGGTACGTTTCCTGTACAGGTATCAGAATTGAAGAAGGCAAGTTGGTCGACGGTAAAAACCTTTCCTTGATGAGGGAAACGTACTACACGGAAAAGTGTCGACACAACAGCGCGCATGGAATTGATCCAGCTACGGCCAAGCAAAAGATTATAATCAAGGGGAGCATCGAAGACTTCCACTTTGACTTGGACTGTCTTACCTTCTAAAGTGATAGGCAAGGAAGGAAGAACACCGTAGGGCTTAAAACCAGAGCCATTGAAGGCTTTAAGAGTGTTTTGTGATTCATTCAAGGAAGGAGAGCCAATGGCTTTCCAGCAAGAAAAAGACATGACACACGTCGAGGCACCCTCATCAATAATGGTTCGACAAATGTTCTTGTCAGAGACAACAACTTGTATTTGGAACACAAGTTGAGGGGGTAACCTTGGAATGTGATCTTCCAAGTCAAAGATTATTAAATTCATGTCCGTCGGGTCAATTCCACCAATAGCTTTCAACAATGCCTTCCTTTGTGCGGGACAATTTTGAAGGACTTCAAGGGCTGACATCGCAGAAGGTGCTTGGGCCAGATCTTCAACAATGCTATAGTTATGGGCTGCATGAGCATGAGGATTGAAAGCCGATTTCTGAACGATGCCCTTAGGGGGGGGTCGTAGAACTGTGTCGAGGCTCGGTCGTTCGAGATGAAGAGGACCGTTGGTAGGTGGAGTCATGGGAGAGGGTTGTACCAAAGAAGGGGGTAAATCGTCAACCTTCTCCTTAGATGGAGAATAATCTTTGGCTCGAGTTGTGAGTGCAACGTTATTCTGCTTAGAATCACCAGTACACATCAAAACATATGATGTAGTAGAAGAGGATGGTTGATCATGAATGACTAACTGAGCCTGTTGTTGAGACGAGAAGGGTTGGGACAAGACATCTGGTGCAGGTGGTTTCATAGCTCCTTGAAGGAACTTAGTGACCTCGGCACGTTGTGGACAATCCTTCGTGTAGTGATCATCACCATAGATAAGGAAAGGGTATCGTGTTTTTCACTTATCCCGGTCATCAACAAGAGTGGTTTTAGTTTGCTCTGCTTGAGAATTATTTTTTCCCTCCTTATTCTTGCCTCTCCCCTTTTTAGATTTGGTTTTACCAGCTGGGGTAGATTGAACTACGTTTACCTCAGAAGTTTTGCCGGTGGGAGTGGCAGGAGATGGAGCATTTTGAACATTAGAAGAAGCAGATTTAGGGGTTGTGCTTGAAACAGAATGTGATTGGACTTGGGCAGTACCAATCACACCATCAACTACATGCGAGGTAGCTGGAGCAGTTGAAGTGCTGGAAGAATTAGGATGAGGTAATTCAGGTAGCAAATTGTAAAGTGTTCCCATTTGCGATTAAATGAGATCAAGATATTGAGAACGAATTATAGCTTGCTCTTTCATGATAACGCCACCCATGGAAATGTCCTTACCAATTTCGTTCACAAATGATTTTGTAAACCATTCCGCCAGTAACTGATCAGGGAGCTCAAGTTTAATGAGACGTCGCCTCCTTCGCCACTCATGGATGTGATTAGAGATATGAGTGCCTTTAGTCTGTTTGAAGGAAGTCAAAATCTCGGTTCCCATTTCATAACGGATCGGTAACTGGTAATGCGTAAGGAAAGCCATAGCTAGGGTGTTAAAATCAAAGAAGAAACCTCATGGAAATTCAATATACCACTTCGCAGCAGAACCGGTAAGGGTTCATTGAAAAAGACGTAAATGAATAGAGTCATCCATCAATGAGTTGGATGAACACCATAGGTGAAAAGTCATAATGTGATTGTTGGGGTCCTCTCCCACTTTTCCGTCGAATTTAGGAATGTTCGATGGAAGCTTGGCTGGTATAACAGGCCATTGGGGAGAGTGACGAATAAGATCATTTAAAATCCTTGACAAATCTGGAAGATCCAAAGTGGCGAGAAAAGGTAACTGTCGATTCACCTGTGGGTACTGATGGCTTTGGGGCGGAAGCCCTGTCAGCAAACCAGTAGGACCATAAGCAGTCTGCATATAATGTGAAGATCCAGTCATATTCGGTGGTGGTTGGACAGGATAGTAGCTCATCAGATTATACCCTAGAACAGGGGCTTGAGTTTGAGCATTCGACCCCCAAATGGGATTGAACGAACTGGGATATGGTTGGCCCATGCTAGGGGGTGTGACTGACATAGCTAGAAACTGCTGCCCCCCAGTTGATTAAGGAGGATTTTGGATCAATTGATTCCAATACTGGGCCAAGGATGGAGGTATGTTTTTCCCATAAGGTGGGGTTGCCCCTCCCATTGAAGGTGGTGTACCAATTGAGGGCAATGTTCTAATTGGCATTTGCCAACTGAGAGGGGGTTGAATTATACTACCTTGAGGAACTTGTCCACCAATTGGAAATTGATAACTTGGAGTGAATGACGGAATAGTGCCACTAGGATTAGGATTGCCAGTAGAAGACGAAAAAGGTCCTCCAAAAGGAAATTGAGGGAGTGTTGGTACAAAACCAGGAAGAAAGTGCCCTCAAGAAGAAGGACCACTAGGAGAGCCAGATGGAGTTTGAGGAGGAGTAGGAATGGAAGCATTCAATGCACAATATCCAGGTGGTAGTTTTGGATTGACATTGGGCGTTCGCGGTGTGTTGATAGGAGCAAGACTAACTGCAGTAAAACCGGTTGGAACAATCGAAGTAGTTGCAAGATGGGCCATTTTGGCAGGGACAATAAAGTGATAAGCGGTAGTCAATGGTACTATCTATAGATTAGATATTTCAGAAATAACGGGGGGTTGATCTCAAAAATCACAGGTGAAACTGGACCAAAAAGGTCTCGCCGAAAAACACCTGTAGACCAAAAAGGAGCTTGGCCTTTTATACCGAGAAAGGGTCTAGTCAGAGATCTAGAATACACAACAATTAAGTCTCCGAAAGAGTCTTCTCGCATATAATGTCTCTTAGAATCAGGGTTAAGTTGAAAGTCCTCTCAAGTATTTGTAATTCAAAAAATTCTAGAGAGTCAGTGCGTTCCACTTGTGGAGTGGTGACGACTGCGACTTCACTTTGCTGAGGAAAGACTCCAAGTGTGCTTGTGGGAAAGGGTTGAGAACCTTCCATATTCTCTAGAGATAAACCCTACATTCTACATGAACGACGTGGAGGAGCTATTGTAGACGAGTGACAAACTTCACGAAGAAAATCCTATGGTCAACTTCGATAAACAAACAACACATGCTAGTAAACAAAATCTAGGAAGCAACACCAAGCAAACAAGACCTTCTAATTTCGAAGGCACTAGTTGGTAATGAAATCCAATGTCGCAACAACGAGACAAGAAGGGGCGGGGCTAGGGTGGAAAATTTATGCTGACGACCTGCTTAACGGACTTACACCTTGGTGCAAGATCCCACACATAATCATGGGTATACCCTCCAAGGAGCTTGAGTGAGTTTGGTCAATGTCAATTCCAGTTACCGTGAAGACTTTCCCCTCCACAGTCACCTCGGGTAAGAACCTAGAAAGATAGGCCACTAAAGTCACCATCAACAACAATAAATCCTGGGGGAATAGTCGACAGTCCGATCCACACGCAAGGGCAGGGTATCTAGCCCGAAATCAACTTAAAAGGCTTCCACTCATCATTGTGGGTATACCTCTGAGTGATCCCCGTAATACGTGCAATCTCTACACTGATATCAACAAAGAAGGGTGAGTAACTCTACCAATTTCAATGCGACCTAGTGTTTGACCCTTGTGTGAGAAGGGCTTCCCATAACAAGATGTTGCAAATGGAATTTAACACTCCCTAACACAATATGCTATTGTGTGTTTTGAGATTTTGGAGAGTGTATCTCTCTTCCTACTCCAAAGCACTAGCCTAGCTAAATTTTTGTGTAAAAGATCCCTAGAAAAGAGTTACTAGATAAATTTTATGATTACGCAGTGTTATTAAGAGTTGTTGTTTACTCAAAGGAAACGGAAGTGAAACTTATTTTGTATGACTTTGACCCAAAAATGCAAGGATGAGAATGAAATGTATCACTTTTCATTCAATGAATCCTATGTATGGGAGAGAGAAAAAGTTTTCCAGAGCAACCTTGAACTACAATGCAAAATTTCCTTTAAAATGTAAATGCAACAAATCACTTATCAAATGACAATTCTCTATTGTGTCTTTTTCAATAACTTCAACAATCTTAATAATTTGATTTTCAAAGTTTCCAAAAATGAAAATGATGTTTTGAAAGAAAAAACTTTTTGTTCACTTTTCAAAAAGGACCCTCACTATGTCCATGATAGTACAGAAAATAAAAAACCAATAAACAAGCAATGATAAGAAACCCAATCCACTCTTTCAACGAAAGAAAAAATAAAGAGAAAACCAATATAGCCTTCTCAAATGTAAAAAATGATCTTGCAAACAAAGMAAATGATAAAGACCAAGAAAACTCAACTTTCAACCAATCACTRGTTCTTAACTAATCAAACACACTYAGATTTCRAAATCARAGRGTATGATGTTGCCAAGAAAAGTCAAGAAACGAAAGTCAAGACAAAAGTGACAAGAAGAGCCTTGAATCCTAAGACTATTCATGCACGGAAACGAAGACAAAAAATAAAATCAATCAATGGTCCAAGAAACTTTTATGAGGCAATCAAACTAATCTGGGTAGTTGAAAATACCAAAGCTCAAATCCAAACTTTTGAAAAAATGAGTTCACAGGCAGGCAATATTACACAGTGCGAGAATCACTGATTCTCGCAGGTGACCCTTGAGCAGGGTTCGAGAACCTCACACTGAAACCTAAAGGAAGAATGCGAACTCTACCAATTCTCACAGGATGCAATGAAGTATAGTGCGAGAATGTCTGAACATAATCAAAATTTTGGAAAATGAAGCAAAATTTGAAAAGGCCTCTAGACCCAGAGGGTCTATCAGGATATCCTGAAGACTTAGAGATTGATTGGAAAGGAGAAAAGTAAAACCAGAGAAAATGGCCACAGACAAACACCAAAATCCACAAAGAAAATGGGATTGTTCCCTAGTGGAGTAGCCAATTTTGTTATCGGACTAATCGGTAGGTGCGGACACTAAATGATCTCCCTAGATCCACCTAGATCTAGAACAAAACAGGATAGGACAATACTCTTTCCCTAAGTTTTGACTGTTGAATTGACTAGGAGGAAGAAACAAGTAACATACCTTATTATTGCTTCCTAGGGTCTTTGTTGCTCCCGCTTTGCTCCAGTGCTCTTGTAAAGTCCATATCAAGACAACACAAACCAACCAAAGTGAAGATCGCACAACACATTCAACAGTTAACCTATGTGTATGATCAAGGAATTACACAATAAAGTGGAAATAGATTTATGGGAAAGGGACATGCCATTGTATCATATTAATGGAAAGTAAAGATTACAACCTAAGCCTTGATGTCGCAAACTTCCTTTCGATGGCTCTTGGCTCTGACACACACACTTGCTCAATCCTTGCATGAAGAAGATCAAATCCTCTTGATAGACTTGTTAGAGTCTCCGAGCTGCTGTTCAATGCTGAGTCCTTCACACAATTCTTTCACCAATTCTCCAATGAATCTTGCTTAACCTTTTCCATGAGAATTCCCTCAATATATAGGAGAGAATAAATTAATTACTTGGATAAGAATGATCCCAAAATATCAGAGAATCCAGTACTAGGATAACCATTCAAATGCCAACCCATCTTTCTAGAAGATTCCCTTCTAGAAGCATCAAGAATTCATCTGTTTCCTTGCTTTAGGAAGAGTTCGCACCCTAGCAGTTCAACACAGTGTGAACTTCTCGCACCCTGGCTTAAGGCAGCCTACGAGAATTAGGCATTCTCGCAGGAAAATATACTAGCGGCCTGCGAACCTTCTTCAAAAATGAGATTTCTGGAAAGAGAAGAAAGTAACTTTTCTCAAGAGAAAGTTTTTATGAAGAGCCCGAGTACACCATCATCAATACATCATCATGACGACCAAAATCATGGGTAACACTTGGTCACAAAGCACGATATTGCAGATATATGAATGAAGATGTCCCCATGCCAACCATATTATGGAGAAGGAAAGAGATTCCAAACAATGAAGATTGTCGAATAGAATTAACCACTGAAGAATGTAAAGAAGAAGATGAATGGTACATAGACAGTGGATGTTCTTCACACATGATTGGGGATCAAGACAAATTCATCAGCTTGACGAGAAAGGGTGGCAATGTTGCATTTGGAGATGACTCATCTGCCAAAATACTTGGAGAAGGTGTAGTAGAGCTTGGAAGAAAAAATGTAAAAGAAAAGAATGNTGAAGACTTGAATCATAATCTACTCAGTGTTAGTAAAATGTGTGATCAAGGATACACTCTTACATTTGATTCCCGAAAATGTAAAATCAGAGAAAATAACTCAGCAAGATTGGTTGCAACTGCAACAAAAAGACTGAACAACATATACATCCTAGACATGAAGAAGAGAGAGAAGACAAAAGCCACACAAAAGGATTCTAAGGAAGAAAAAGTCTCAATGACCAAAAATAAGGATGAAGTATTATTGAGTGCCACATGTTCAGGGGGAGCATCCCCAAAGAAGAGAGTTACATTTTTCCATTAAAATCAGGGGGAGGAGCCCTAACCTTTGCAATTGATGTCAAAGGGGGAGAGAAATTGGGATCATGATGATAGGGGGAGCATGAGTGTTTCCATCA
>JASDQU010264634.1:823-15408 GCA_032191745.1 Picea mariana
TTTATTCACTTTGATTTATAATACACTCATCGCTTCACTTTATTATTTACCTTTTAAAATCTCTTAAACCACTTTGACTACTTTGACCTTTTGGGGATTCTAGATGACATATGAGGGTCCTCCAACTTCGTAAGGCCATACCTCTCAAAACGTGAGGAGTTATGTGACAGTCCACATACCACCAAAAATGGAATGACATGTACTTTCCATCTAGAATAGTATTACCTTCAAATATAACAAACATCATATCATTATCCATCAGACAAACTTGGGTCCATTACCCAAATCTAGATTCTCCAACTTCACATGGTCATAACTCTCTAACTGTGAGGAGTTATGTGATGTTATACATACCACTAGAAATGGCATGACAAGAGCTATCCATCTAGGATATTTTCCCTGATAAATTCATTATCCTTCATCTCATTCATCCACAATGAAGCATGGGTTCTCTTACTCCGCAAATCGTCTTTCCGTGAGGTCTTTCACCATAAGGGGACCACTTTGGAGTTCAACCATATTTACTTCTTATCAACCATGAAAAAACAATAATGAGTCATATTTACATCAAACAATCTTGGGTCCATTACCCAAAACTTTGTGCTACGGGGCTTTCTTCAAGCGTTTACATCAATGAAAACCAGCCTTAATCAACAACAGTCCTCCCATTCTTAGACCATGCTACTCAGTAGTCTCAGTAGTGGGTCACCCAGAGCTGGGAATAAACTCCACCCGGGAAAAGAAATTATTAACCAGGTTGATGTATCTCAAAAACCACGAAAAATTCTCTCACAAGTGCCAACTCAATCTGACAACCTACAGTCCCTCATTCTCCACATGCATATCCCACCTCAGGAAAGGTTCCCCTTATCTTCTCAACATCCCTTTGGTTGCCCATTTCCTTTACGGGGCTTCAACAAAAGGCTGAATAAGAAGTATCAGATCTCTGTGGCTCCAATTGGCACCTTCAGGAAAGATATTCCCAACAAGTAGCTCACCCAAAAATAGTTTCTCATGGGCCTGACAACCCATATCTTTAGTTCACCAAGTATAGGAATAGGTACATGATTGGTACGAGCTAGGGTAAGGTACATGTGCACTTCTCCTAAAAGAGAGATACGGTGGGCAGACTGAAATCTGTGAGTGCAAGAATGGATGAATGATGGAATGAATGGTGAAATATTGGCAATTGCATTAAGTCCATGCTCTTTGTATGCATGTGCCCAACTTGACACTCGTTAGGTTGAGAGCTACTTTGGCCCATTTGTCCCCATCCTTAGAATTTATGATAAAAAAATAATTATCCATAATTTGTACTTTAAGGAATATTAATATAATATTCCTCTTTAGCTTAATCTCCCTATTTTATCCCCTTAGCCTTAACATTTATCCCCCTTTCCCTAACTAGTGTATTTTATTCCCCCATACTGTTTTACCTGATTGGTTTGCACGCAACGATGTATTTCCCATTAATATTTTCATGTGAATACATTTATACTTATATCACAGACATACTTGTTCTTTCTGCATCCTGGCTCACCAGCCTATGTATATTTGTATTTACATTTACAGTTAGGGTTCGTCCTAAGGGTATTATAGTATATGTTGAGTGTTGGATTACTAAGAGGGGGGTGAATCAGTAATGAGCAATTATAGTACTTTTAACCATAGTTTATTCTTCAAAAATATTCAACAGTTTATCATTAGCATTCAATATATCATCAACAGTATAATCATAAACAACATCACATCACAATAGATACATAGTACACCAATATTTACGTGGAAACCCACATGAGAGAAAACCATGGAATGATTTTTTTATATATTTATAGAAAGAAAACATTCATTGGAAGCACCAACTATAGATTCTCCATCTACAAGTGGAAGGAGGCTCCAACCCCCTATTCTAAGGCTCCAACCTAAAGGAAGCTACAACTCCCTGATTCTCTAGCTCCAACCTAAAGGAAGATATAACTCTCTAATTCTCTAGCTCCAACCAGAAGTAGGCTACAACTCCCTAGGTTCTTTGGCTACAATTGGAAGGTGGCCACAACCGGAAGGTGGCTACAACCAAATTTCCTTTCCTCGTCCAACTACCCTGTAATATAAATGTAGACTAATTATCATTATCACAAACTTTGCCTCGGTCACTACCACTGACACTGTCACTCTTTCTCTGTCATTGTCTCTGTCACTATCACATCAACCTGTATTTTCTCATCAACGAACTATCCCTGTACCATACCATGCATCAAGTGTATACCAATATACATACTATATCATGCATCAATCATGAACCAAAAGATACAACAACAATGAGTACTGAGTCATGAACTAAAGCATCAACAATGTACAACTTGTGCCATATACCATATCATCAACCATATACAGATATATACCATCTCATCAATGAAGTATCTCAAATATCCTATGCATGTCCCTCATGCATACATCACTATACAACATGGATATCCCTCAAACATATACAATCAACTCAAAGATGTGATATATAAGAACCATATCAATGTTGTAACATACATAAGAGTGTTGTTCACTCAGCCAATTAAAGAGAATATACCATATCCAAGTACAATACCAACCATACCAAGAATGTCTCAATCATGAAAAACATCATAAGAAAATATAAGCATCAAAACAAACTAATAACCATACCAAAACTTTTGTATTTGACCTGAACCTATAGAGTTCTGACCTGTGAACTTGCTTTCAAATTCTAGGGACCTGGTACCAACATCTATTCAAACCTTCATTAGCTTTTCACAGATACATGACCTTCTCTTCTACAACTCATGGATATTCATGATTTCCTTCACTGCATATCACTTACATACGCGCCCTTATAATATGCAACCTGCAGATACCTCAGAAACTAGGGTTTGTTGCAACCCTGAGACTTTCTCCTTCGACCTTCCTTTGCTACCTTAGAAAAATGTCATCACAACCTTAGAAAAAAAATCACTAGTTCACAAGATAGATAATCAATGAATGAGTGTGTGATTTTGCTTTTGAATGACTCCTTTAGGTGTTTATATACTTGTTCTAGGTAACTCCTCTCCTTAATTTAGGGATTCTAGGGTTTTCTAGTTACAACAACTTTAACCCTTTGACCAAGACTTATATTAAACTAGGGGCTTCTTGTCCACTCTTTGGGGATTCTAACTTTACAAGGCCATATCTCCCTAACCATGAGGAAATATGTGCCATTCAATAAATCACCAGAAATGGCACGACGAGTACTATCCATCCAGGCATGAGTTTCCTTCATTTACTCCATCCTTCATGACCTAATTCCTCATTCAACTATGGGATTCTTAACCATGCTTTAGCTTTTCTTGTAGACTTATTCTAAGCATCTTCCCATGAGGTCCATTCTTAGAGCTACGCCATAAGGGGACCACTTTGGAGACTTCTCCAAATAAACCCATCACATCATTTGACATCAGTCCAATATCTGTTGACATCAATGACAACTAATTGTCCAAAAATATCCCCCTTTGGCATTCATGGTAACACTTATGCATGATAATACTTATGCTCATGTTGCCCCTAACTACATGTCTCCATCTCTCCATGTGTTACTCTTTATCTCTCCCCTTTTGACATCATTGGAAAAGGGAACTCCTCATCCAGGGTTGATCCTCCTATCTACAAGCTTCTGCTAGCTCTACGAAATTTTCTCTTCATGGTGCTTCTTCGTGTAATTCTTTGATGTATACATGAAAAGAATTCAAAAGGTTTCGTTACTTGAAATTCTTCAAGAATTATGTTTCTCTACCCCTATCTAGTTTATCTTTTTGTTGAGTGGATCACTATGGGTTAGAAACCACTCTACGTTTTTGTCGTAGATACTCAAAAAGGTTCCCTTGCAAGCAGTTTGGTGAAGATATATGCAATCTACTCCTTTGTCCCAACATACTCTAGCTTGATGTTTTTCTTTGTATCATGTTCCTATAAGAAGTGATACTTGATGATAATGTGCTTAATTTTAGAGTACATCATTGGATTCTTTGAAATATTGATGGCACTAGTGTTGTCACAAAGTATTGAAATGGGATCATCATACTTTACTTGCATATCATGTAAAGTATGATTTATCCAAAGAACCTTAGTATAAAAAAATTTTATTGCAATGTATTGTTCTTTTGTTGTAGACAAAGATATTGATGATTTTTTCTTGCTTAGCTATGATACTAGGAAATCACCCAAGTAGAAAGCTTCTCCACTTTTACATCTTCTATCATCAAAGAAACCTACCCAATCTTCATTTCTGTAGGAAATAAGAGATAGTTCCTTCCCTTTTGGATACCATAATCCAAACTCTTATGTACCTTGGAGGTATCTAAATGTCCTCTTCACTTCCATAACATGTGATTCCTTTGGTGTTGCTTGAAAACTTGCAACCTACCCAACTTTTTGCATCACGTCCAATCTAGAAGATGTCACACAAAGTAAGATGCCAATCATAGATTTGTATTGTCTCTAATTTGTATCCTTGGAATCATCATCCTTACTTAAATTGTAACTTGTCTGCATAGGAGTGTTGATTGGTTTTCAATCTGTCATTCCAAAATTCTTCAACAATTACCTAATACAATTTTCTTGAGAGATGAAGATAGCTTTGTTGCTTTGACATTTCTCTAGTCCCAAAAATAAGGTTAACTCACCAAGCAAGGAAATCTCAAACTCGTTTTGCATGTATTTGGAAAAATTTTGACTCATCCTGTCATCATCACTTCTGAAGATAATGTCATCTACATAGACTTCAATAATCAATATATTGTCTTGATACATATTTATGTATATATTGTTGTTTTCATTTCCTTTCCTAAACTCTTGTTGCTATAAATATATGTCCAGTCTCGAATACCATGCTCTGGGGGCTTGTTTGAGAACATATAAATCCTTCTTCAATCTAAAACCATAATTTTCCTTCTCTGATAATTGAAATCCTTCTGGCTTCTCAATGTAGACTTTTTCTTCTAGATATTCGATTAGGAATGTTGATTTCATGTCCATCTGATGCACTTTAACATTCTTGGAGCATTCATAAACTAGTATTAGTCTGATTTCTTCCATCCTAGAAACTTGGGAAGACATCTCTTCAAAATATATACCTTCAACTTGAGAGTATCCTTTGCATACTAGTCTTGCTTTGTTCCTAGTAACCTATCCATCCTCGTTCATTTTTTTCCTGAAGACCCACTTTGTATCGATGACATTCTTGTTATTTGTTCTTGGAACCAATTCCCATGTGTCATTCTTCTTTATTTGATTTAACTCTTCATCCATGGCCTTGACCCAATGTTCATCTTTGTTGGATTCTTCAAAATTCCATGGCTCAATTGTACACAATAGTGCTAGATGTTGATGTTCTGGTGAATTGATTCTTCTTCTATTTTCAACTCCTACATATTTATTTCCAATAATCTAATTTGATGGATGATTCTTCTGCACTCGTATGTTGGGTGTCTTTGGAGGAACTTGAATGTCCTATTGTTCTTTTTCTACTTCTAGTTTCTCTTATTCTTTCAAATCTTCTTCGTGATCCCGTTCCACTAATTTTTTTCTACTTTTTTTTATCTTTCGACCATCTGTCTCATCAACCGTCACATTGATGATTTCCACTATTCTATTGAGTATCATATTGAAACATTTGCATTATTTCCTTTTGCTTGAGTACCCAACTAGTATGCCTTTATCAACTCGAGAAATCAAATTTTCCAATTTTTCCATCTTCCCTTTTCATGTAACATTTGATTCTCAAAAATCTGAAGTGCTTCCCATTTGTTGGTCTTCCTTTCCATACTTCATATGGATTCTTATCAATATTATTTATGATCAACCCTTTATTTTAAATGTGAATTGTGGTATCCATTGCTTGTACCCAAAACAAATCTATCAATTTGGAAGCCATTAACATGGTTCTGGCCATTTCATGTATTGTTTTGTTATTCATTTCAACAACTCCATTTTGTCCAGGTGTCATGGCTACTGAGAATTGCCTCTTTATCCCATGCCCACTACATAATTCCGTGAATTCATTTGATGCAAATTCTCCTCCATTGTCTGATCTCAAACACTTTATTTTCAAATTTTTATCAGTTTCAACCATCTCTTTGTATCTCTTGAATCTTTTGAATGATTATGACTTCTTGTTTAAAAAGAAAACTGCAGTCATTCCGGTGTAGGCATCGACTAGTAGCATGAAGTAATATTCACCTTTCAATCCTTTTGTTCTTGTCGATCCAACCAAATCAGTATGTACAATTTCCAGTGGTTTTGTTGTGCAGTATTCCTTTCACTTGAACTTTGTTTTGGTATGTTTTCCCTGTAGACAATGCTTGCATAGAATGTTTCTTGGCTTCGAGATCTTGGGAATTTCTCTTTTTTCTTCCTTTTTGCTAAGTTTGACAAGATTATCAAAATTAATGTGACCCATTCTTCTATGCCAGAGCCAAGTTTCATCATCCTTTCCTAAGAAACATCTTTCCTTTCCTATTTCATTTAGAACATATATGTTGCTTGGAATCCTTACAATTGTAGCTACCAACTTGCCTGATTCTTCTTTCCTTATCTCACACTTCTTTGAATCAAGCACAATCATGTGTCCATGATCACACATTTTACTTACACTTAGCATATTTTGTTTCATGTCTTCGACCAATAGAACATTTTCTATAGTGAAATCCTTGCTTTCGATCTTGACTATTCCCTTCCTAGTAATCCTGGTTGAGTTGTCATTTCCAAATGAAACTGATCCATCTCTTTCCTTTTTTAATTTTGTAAACCTATCTGTATCCCCTGTCATGTGCTTTGAGCATCCACTATCAACATACAATCCATGTTTCTTGTGTTGAGCTTGTAGAGAAAGATTGCATTCTTCAATGTTCAATTGATCCTACTTTCTTATTCATATCCTTTGCAGCTCTTGCTTATGATTGTTGATATTCTGCTTTGGTTCCCTTGGAGGAACAATGAGTCTGCAATATATATCTATATATCTAAATGTTTTTCACTTGTAGCATTCTACCTTATCATTTAATGATCTAAATCTTTTGTAGCTTCTACCCTGTTCTTCGTAAGATCTTCTTGGATAACTATTTCTTGTATAGCTCTCATTGTTTCTTATGTTCTTGGTATTCGCTCTACAATTCACAACTTTGTGCCCAAAATTATAACATGAACCAAGAAGAATAGTTTGATACCTGGGAGTGGAAAATATTCTGAATGGTTTCACTCTTATGAATGCTTCTTCTTCTTGAGTTCTTTCTGGTTGTTGATGATATTGACTTCTAAATCTTCTAGGTGGTGTCATTTTTCTGTAATATTCCCCTTGAATTTTATTGTCTTCTTCTTTCGAGGGACCTCTAAAAATTTTTGCATAGCTTCCTAGTTCTGCTTCTTTTTCTGTCGTTTTGGATCTTGAACCTTTCTCTATATGTTTCTAATTGTATCCCAATCCATATTTTTCTTAGTAAGGTATTTTACTGTTAATGATATTATCCAATATCCTGGTGTTGTTTTGTTGCATGTCATTCTTCTAAAGATATTTTCTTAGAGTGACTATCTAAGCTTCCAAGCCTTCAATGGTCCTATCTATTTCTTCTAATTTCCCTCTGAGTGCTTATTTAATATTCTTGTCTTCTTCTGCCTAGAGTTTCAGCTTTGTGATTGTCTTCTCAACTTGTTTGGAGTTCCGAGATTCTTCTTTCTTCGTTAGTTCTTCCTAGAGTTACTTGTTTTTCTTGTTTTCTCTTTTGATAACTTCTATGACACTCAACAATTCTTCTCTATAAAAATTGGCTTCTTCCTCTTCATATTCTTCTTTGTATATTTCTTCGTCATAATATTTTATTGCCATGAAGTATCATTGTTGATGACTTCATCTTCATCTGATGAGGAACTGTCTTCCTTGATGCAAAGGATTTTCTTGAAAAACTTCATTTTATTTCTTCTACGCTTTTGAATTTGCCTTTTCTTTTTAGAGTCATCTTCTTCTTCATTTATTTTCTTTTTCTTATAAGTACATTTATTATCAAAATGACCAACACCATCACAATTAAAAAAAAAATGGAATCTTTCCTTTGTATTTTTTGATTCTTGGTTTCAACCTTCTGACGAAGTTAGCCACTTATTCATCTTCCTTTGAATCATTGTTGTATCTACCATATGACTTTTCCTTCTGTTTATCTTTCTTCTTTGTCTTTTTAGATGCCTTGAATATTGCTTCCTTTGTGATTGGATTGTCATACTTTGTCATCATCTCATAAGCTATGAGTATCCCATGCAAATTGTTATCACTCTATGATTTTCTAGGTTGTATTAGACAATCCCATAGGTAACCATTTCAGACCAAAATTTTGATTGAAATTTGGCCCTTTCAGTTAGAGAGGGATCTCTCTGCAAGTCTATTACTCATTGTCACTGTATAACAACTTGGAATGAAGCTCAATGGCCAGATTTATAAAAGGTAAGGTTGGATTTTTTAAAAGGTTGGTTGGACAAGATGTAGAAAGAGACCATTGAGAAATGGAGTCAAATTTTGAGCTTAAGGATATTTATCAATGACTAGTTATGCACATTCTGAAAATAGAGGCAATGTAAGTGATGTTTTTAAGAAAATAAAGAGTATTGATATGGTGGAAGAAATGAGAAAATAGCATCCCATTACACAAAGAGTACCTAACTTAGGATAAATCCTTAATGTAATTTTATAGGAATCATAGAGAAAGAGAGAATGTTATGGACAAAGCATCAAACTGAAGATGAATTCTGAACATGTGATCTTTAACAAATAAACAAGTATTTACTATATGAATGGAGCATCAAGTAAAGATGAATTCCAAGAATATATCCTTAGTTAAATATTGGAAGAGATAAACAAAAATGAAATTAGAATTAAACAAAGGAATAAACACACTTCTAACAACTCCATAATCAATCTCTGCTTCATGAAAGTATTGTACTTTTGCATTAACTTATAAAATATTCAGAAACAATGATACACAACACAATAGATTTCTTCTCCAGATGAAAGTCGAACCTTGATATCATGTAGAGCTCTTAAATATATAAAAAAATGTATTTCTATCCTCCCCCAATTCTAATTTCAACTGTCATCTTAAATTGAACTATCATTACAAAATATTTGGCAACAAAATCTGAACTGTTTGCTAGAGAAGAGGACTCAGTTTGCTGAAAAATAGGGGTTAACGATGTCAACATATCTCCAAAATCATTATATATGTTACAAAATACACAGAGGTTTTTGTATATGAACTTGTTCTTGAGAAAAACCTATTTTAGGTTTCAAAAAATCCTCTCCATATTCTCAGGATCTGTGCCTGAAGATAATCACCTAAACAAGAAATCATTAAATATTCAAAACTAGAAAAATAGGTTGTAAAGATCCATTTGAATATTTCAAACCATGAGGCATGTTGAAAATATGAGAGAGGTTTTTGTTATTGGGTCCGTTATTGACAAAGTACTCTTTGCGTTTTTAAAATTATTCTCCAATTGTTCAGAAACCGAGCTTGAAGTTGACTGTTAAAACAATGATTTGTGCAGTGTGCCCTGCAGACTTTGTGCAACGGATAATTTTTTGGGGGTTTTCAAGAGAATTCGAGTAGAATGGATATGTGAAGAGTATGGAATAAAAAATGAGCCAATTTGAATACAAAAATCACATAAAACCACCTCAAAGATCTTTCAAGAATGGGAGATGGCTAATTAGACAGTTGCATAGCATGTTCATTGCGCAACAATAACCTTCAGAAAATGCACAACGAGTTGTGCAACAAGGCTCCTCTTGATAATTTCCCCCCTTATTTTAGATTTGACTAAATATGATGAGTGACTAATGAAAAAATTTACCTTCATTATGATGCTTGGGTGCCTTAGGACCCCTTTATCTTCCTCCAAAACATTAATTTCTTCATGAAGCTTCAAAACCCTAATTTGTCTCAAAACTACAAAAAATGAGGTTGAATCACAATGGTATGATAATCTGGTTAGTTGATGTAATCATGGTATATTTTTACATCATTATCCAATTGATCAGTGTTCCAATTAAAAAATTGAGAAGAAAAATCTCATTTCATTGCAGCCCAAAACATAACTAGGATAGTTGCACAGTGTCCCTTGTTGTGCAAATGTGAAACTTCCAATTTGATTAATTGTAACTCAAAAGTAAATACTCCATAACATAGCATAGTATAAATATGATTTGAGAAACCATAATGATCCCACCTTGATAAAAAAACATAGTGAAAAGGATATTCAATTTCAAGTATTGATTGCAACTTTAGAATTAGGTTTAGGGTTTTCTTGGTCTTCATTGATCAAAATGGAAAAAAGGTAAAATTGGATAAAACCAACTCCAGGAGCTCAAAATTCTATTGATTCTACAAGAAATCAAGCTTCCTTTTTATTTCTTGTCCACCTCCACCTGCTGCAAGATTTTCTCAAATGAACCTAGAGGTTTTAACCTCAATGCACTTAACATAATAACCTTGTAAAGAACAATTTAGGCCAAATCGCAAATTGAAAATTTAAATGTGCTAACACAATTCATCCATGGGTATTGTATCTAGGTCTGCTCTTTCCTCTAGAGATAAAAATTTTTAATCAAACCTCGTTGGTAGTGATCTTAATGCCTTTTTAGCAACAACCAGTTCCTTTATCTCCTCTCCCAATACTTTGATACTATTTACTATTTCATTGACTTGTAGAAAGCAGGCTGCTATGTTTTCATCATCATTCATCTTCAATTGTTCAAACTTGGTTCTGAAAATCTAAAGTTTGGCTTCCTTAACTTTGTATCTCCTTTGTAGATAGTCTTCAGTTTATCCCACATCTCTTTTGAGGAATCACATTGCATAATCTTGGTATGTATCTATTGATTCACACCATTCTCGATAGTGCTTCTATCCTTTCAATCATTTTCTTTGATATTATTTCCATCTCTATCTGTCAGAGGAGTGACAGTTGCTTTCTATCCATCCATTACTGATCACCAGACATCGAATCCTTGTTCTTGAATATATGTTTTCATTCTTCTTCTCCGGAATGCATAGTTCTCATAATCAAATTGTGGTACCCCAATCCTAGCATGAGCCATGATTTCCTTCCATTGGTTAGACTGCTTCTTGAAGGACCTACTCCGATACCAATTGTTGTATTACTGAGAGGGGGGTTTATTCAATAATGAGAAATTAAAGTACTTTTAACCATAATTTATTCTTCAACAATATTTCATATTTTATCATTAGCATTCAATATATCATCAGCAATATAATCATAAACAACATCACATCACAATAAATACATTGTACACCAGTATTTATGCGGAAACCCAAATGGGATAAAACCACATAATGCTTTTCTTATATATTTATCAAAAGAAAACATTCATTGGAAGCACCAAATTCCAACTCTCTCGCTAAAACTGGAAGGAGGCTCCAACCCCCTATTCTCAGGCTCCAATATGAAGGAAGCTACAACACCCTAATTCTCTAGCTCCAACCAAAAGGAGGCTACCACCCCCTAGGTTCTCCGGCTACAAACACCTTTCCTTTCCCTGTCCAAATGCTTTGTAATATAAATGTAGACTAATTGTCACTATCACAAAATTTTCCTCTGTCACTGTCACTTTGTCTCAGTCACTATCACATTAACCTATATCTTCTCATCAACCAACTATCCTTGTACCATACCATGCATCAAGTGTATGCCAATACACATACTATCTCATGCATCAATCATGAACCAAAAGAAACATCAACAATGAATAGTGAGTCATGAACTAGAGAATCAACCATGTACAACCTGTGCCATATACAATATCATCAACCATATGAATATCTATACCATCTCATCAATAAAGTATCTTAAAGAGACTATGCATGTCATGCATGCATACATCACCATACAACACGAATATCCCTCAACCATATACAATCAACTCAAAGATGTGATCTATAAGAACCATATCAATGTTGTAACATACATAAGAGTGTTTCTCACTCAACCAACTAACCAACATATACCATATCCAAGTACCATACCAACCATACCAAGAATGCCTCAAGAACTCACAACATCATAAGAAAATATAAGAATCAAAACAAACTAATAACCATACCATAACTTTTGTAGCTGACCTCAACCTATAGAATGTTGACATTTGAACTTGTTTTTAGATTCTAGGGACCTAGTACCAACATCTATTCAAACCTTCATTAGCTTTTCACAGATACACAAACTTCTCTTCTACAACCTGCATATATCCAAGATTTCCTTCACTTCATCCCACGTACATTCATTCCCTTCTAACCTGCAACCTGCGGATACCTCATAAACTAGGGTTTGTTGCAAGCTTGAGACTTTATCCTTCGACCTTCCTTTGCTACCTTAGAAAAATTTCGTCACAACGTTAGAAAAACAATCACTAGTTCACAAGATAGATAATCAATGAATGTGTGTGTAAGTGTACTTGTGAATGACTCCTTTAGGTGTTTATATACTTGTGCTAGGTAAATCCTCTCCTTAATTTAGGGCTTCTAAGGTTTTCTAGTTACAACAAATTTACCGCTTTGAGCAAGACTTATAACAAACTAGGGGCTTATTTTCCACTCTTCAGGGCTTCCAAATTTATAAGGCCATATCTCCCTAACCATGAGGAATTATGTGGCATTCCACATATCACTGGAAATGGTACGAATATTATTGTCCATCCATGAATGATTTGTCTTCATTTACTCCATCCTTCATGACCTATTTCCTCATTCAAATATGGGATCCTTAACCATGCTTAAGGGTTTCTTATAGACTTATTCAAAGCATATTTCCGTGAGGGCCATGCTTAAAGATATGGATAAGGGGAGACTTCTCCAAATACACCCATCACATTCGTTGACATCAATCCAATATCCATTGATGTCAATGAAAACTAATTTTCTAACCCTGAGGGCAGTAAAGGTATTGCATGTTGTACGGGTATTGGGTGAAAAGGGGGAGTAGGTATGGGTGGTGCCATGATTGGCAGGGTGGGTGCCATGAATGGTTTTTGATATTATATGGTGAGGGAGGGTAGTATGGGTTTCTCCCATATGGTGGTTGGTAAGGATTGGCCCCAAAATGTGGCTATTGATTGAGCGTGTGGGTGAGTATGGGTCATGGACCTAATCAACCCATCGATAGTGTGTGGTGCTCCATCTTTGTACTTACCAAATTGTAAAGGGGGGGGGATCATTAGGTAGTATAGTGTAGAGGTACCCTAATTGAGTGTAGAATAAGTCAAATTGTTGGGCCTCAGTGATGGCCTCGTCTTCAATTTGGGGGGAATTAGTGGCAACATCCTTTGAAAGGAGGGGGACTAGTGATATGAGAACCATTCTAGTCATTGTTGGGGGGTGGTATCTACTTTGCAAGTACTTTGTCTTCTTCTCCATTCATGGATATGATCAATTATATGGATGGTTGAGTTTTGTTTGAAATATGATAGGATTTCCAAGCCATTTTCGTGATGCACTGATAGTTTAAAAAGGGATAAAAATGATTACGTGAAGGACTCAAATGTTGAGTGGGACCCATATTTCTCATGTTAGAAAAACAGGACTGTGGAGCAATAAAATAAAACAAATGCAGAAACAAAACACAGAAGATACACAATACAATAGAGAAATGGATTTACATGGTTCACCTAGTGTGGGCTATGTCCACCAGAGAAATTTCCAGGTCCTTCCTTTATTATTATCTAGCATATGAAGGGATACAACCTACAACAAACCCACCGTAACTTCCTCTCCTTTCTCTCACAGAATCCTATCTCAGAATACAATATTCACCATCAACCATAGCCGCAATACATTTCCCTCATAAAAGAGGGTTTCCTTCTAGGGAAAAAAACCCTATCATAATCTCTGTCATTAGATCTGTGACCTTATAATGAACAGTCCATATTTACAATGAAATTACAATATACATTTACAAGGCAATTTTTCCTTTGTGGGCTTCACCCCCCGAAACCCCATTGGGGGTCGCTGCCCCTGAACCCCCGCTGGGGGCCTGCTTGCCACTAGACCCCCCAGCTGGGGAGATAGCCCCCAGGGACCCCGCAGAGGGGGTACCCCCCCTCTACACTCCCCTGCGTGGAAGAGTGTACATACTTCTAGGGTGTAAATACTTCATGGGGTATAAACACAGCTGAAAGTAAAAGACCTCTGAATCAGGAAGATAATCAAGCTCCACAACCAACAATCTCCCACTTGGAGACTGATCTCAATAACTCCACCACTGTTGTATATGTCGGACTCTGAACCTTCTTGGACCTGGAAAATTTCTCATCTTCATCTTCATTCTTGAATACCAACTGAAACTGAGCAAGAATTCGGTTTCTCCTTGGTTACTCCCTTTGTTAACATGTCTGCAGGATTCTAGCTAGTGTGTATCTTTTCCAACTTCAAATTTCCATCTTCAAGGGTGGATCATATGAAGTGGTACCTCAACTGTATATGCTTAGTCTTCGAATGGAAGGCTAAGTTATTTTCAAGATGAAT
>JASDQU010264641.1:0-15408 GCA_032191745.1 Picea mariana
CTTATAGCTCAAAATAGTCAAAATCATGGAAATCGTCGGAATGCAACGAAACCAAAGCCAACCTGTGTGGAATGGCTCATAATGATGGAATGTGATCATCAATGCAAGTTGGACCCCACAATGCCTCTCAAATACCCCTGTACTCTCTCTAGCATCCATCTGGCTACTCTAGTCATCATAAATCTCTGCCCTGTGATGATGTCCCAAAGTGAGGACATTACACCACAAAATATAACACTTTCTAGATTTATAGAAATTATTTCATTTAGACATTGTCTCCTTGGTTCGTTTCATAGGGCAGTAGATAGGGTAGCAACAATTGCCTAGTTTGGGCTTCCAATTGATTGCAACTTCTTTCCTTCTCTATGACTGTAGCTTCATGGATTCCTTCTTCGAATTAGAACTACTGAATTAGGTATCAAATGCAACAACCATAGTTAACATCAAAACAACAAGTTCAGGATAAATAGGCTGACCATATTTTAACAAGACATTCGGTGCATGCAGAATAAGAAGAATCACATATGTATTAAAATTGTTTTAAACACACTACTTTCCAATCCGAACACCAATCTATCGAGTTACAAGCAGGGAAACCTGAGATTTCTAGGGCTTGGGGTGAAAATCAAGTTAGAAGGAACATAAACTCATTCTTTTGACATACCTTTGCAATTCCAAGTCACCAACCAAGTAGAAGTAATAGGAAGGGGACACCACCAAATACAGGTCACAGATGCTTGAAAGTTCAATTACACAATCCATATTTATACCTATTGATGTCTGTAGGGCCATGGGTAGGGTTGACTGTAATTGTTCTCGACACACTTCACACTTCGCTAGTAGAACCTCATATATATGAGGGCGAGGGTGAGGAATAATAGGGAAAACTTATATGGGTGGGTGGTGGGAGGAATAATAGAGAAAACTTAAATAACTTTTTCACCTCATGAGGTTGGGGTAGGGGGAATAATAGAGAAAACTTAAATACATTTTCTCTATTATTCTCCCCAGTAGAACATCATAAAGCTACAGGATATATAGAGCATGATAAGGAATGAGAATTCATGATACAAGTATATTTACAACACTAAAATTTAATTGAATTTGTGATTTTGAAAGTTAAAACAAAAATTTCAAAGTTGTAAAAGTTACATGGTTTTACAATTAGCAAAACTATTGAATTGATCAAAACTTTAATAAAAGTCTTGGTTTATAAATATGTAAGGGTTTTTGGGTAGAAGGAGTCAATCAGTCATTGGAGAGATCAATGAATAGAGGAATGAAGTAATAGGTGTGAGGAGTGAGGTATAATATGTTAAGTATGCACGACATGTTGGGTTATAATTGAGATATCTTGTATGAGCATAGTGCACACCTTTTGTAAGAAACAATGTTGAATGATAATATAAGAAGCCTTCCATTGTCGATATATCCTAGTTTGGTGTGAACCACGTTAAATATTTGTGTTATGATGAATGTTGTGTTGTGATGTGTTTCTTTTCTATTCAGTTTATGACGCACATGTAATGTATGAATGGTTAATATGAATATGTTATATGCTGGTTTTGCACACATGATGAGTGGTCTAGCAAATGAATGTTAAGTATGACGAAAATGATGACTGTCTCCCATTCCCCCATAACTGCAGAAACCTGGTTCCTACAGTCCCTATAGGTACCTTGGGTGAGACTTCCCTTGTTTGTTGGTGATACCGAAAGGAATGTTATCTTTAGGGTTTTGTTGATGAATTGATGTTGAACCTGGGTCTGCCCACTACGCACCAACAACATCATTATTGTATAATATTTTTTTTAAATAAATTGTTTGTTGAAAATAACATCTCCATCAAGAATGTATTGCATACATGATTAAATAATCGTTACTCAAATATGAAACTTCATATTTTATTATTATTATTATTATGTTAAAGGAGAAAAAATGCACGATTAAATAATCATTACTCAAATATGAGCTAGCAGGATACTTATGTAAGTGTTGTCTACAGTCTTCATAATACAAAGTTTCAGTTTCTGCAAGTTAACTATAGTTTAGCTTCTGGAATAAAACATCTGTGTATGTTTTGAAATGAGAAGTGTTTTGTTTAATGTTTCTGGGTATTCATATATGAAGATTACTTTCATACAGTGGAGGTATTAGACATAGTGGATGAGAGACATTTATGTTTGTTATTATCTTGGATTGGCATTTTTAGTGTTAATATTTTGGTATTCTCGTTTAACCATAGACAATGTCACATCATTATCACCCAACCATAGTAATTCACATATGCCAGCCCCGAGCACACTAACCTTTACTTAGAATAATTTCGGCAAGCCTACTCTAGAACCAACAAATAAACCTTAGTTCCACAAAACTACTACAACAAAAACACAATAACCACAGAAATATAGCATACCTTACACCAAGAGAAGCATACAAGAGAAATACCATAAATACTCAGAATACTCCATGACAATTGTTTCACTACTCTCTCCAGACTTGTGCCTTCTTCTACTGCAGCTACAGCTCCTTAGACTTGCGCACTAGTTGTTGCTGCAACTACTCCTAAGTCTTGCACCCTTCTTGATGAGTGAGTGAGAGTAAGTACAAATGAGCTAGGAGCTTCCTTATTTATCCTAGTCCGTCTAGGTTACTTTACTTAGTGGGACCGACTTCTCTTTCTTGAACCTTTTATTACTTTAATGTTATTCTCTTGAGGTTGACTTCTTCTAGGGTTTCCACACATCTGTTTAATCGTTCACTTACTTCCAGAATATTCTCTGCATCTAAGAAAGGTCATCTAGGAGGGAAAGATCCTCTTGCATCTACCTGTTATGGGATTAATCAGTAAATGTGGACATAAACAGATCTCCCTAGATCCACCTAGATCTAGAACAAAATAGAACAGAACATGACGCTTTTCCTAAGATCTAGTCATTGAGTTCACTATTTAACAAGAGATGGGAAACATATCGTTTAAATATTGCTTCCTCTTGCCATTGTCATCCTAGCTCCACTCTGGTGCTCTTGTGATATTGAATCTGCAAGGGAACAAAAACCAACCAAAGTGAAAGCAACACAATGTACTCAACAATAACTTATGCATGTGATCAAGGAATCATACAATAAAACGAGAATAGTTTTATGGGAAAGAAACATATTGTTGTATCATATTAAGTAAAAGTGGGGATTACAACCAAAATCCTTGATGTCATAAGCTCACCTTTCAATGGCCCTTTTCTCCAACACACACAACCTTGAATGAAGAAGATCCACAATGACTTGATGAACTGAAATGAAGCTCTCAAGTATGAATTGAAGTAGAATTCCTCATCCAATTCTTAGCCTATTCAAATATTAATATTGCTTGAATCAACCTTATCCTTTTCCATGAGGAATCCCTCTTTATATAAGGGAGAGATATATGGTTGAAGAGATTAGGATGATCCCACCACATTAGAAAAGCGGGTAAGATCCAAACCATACATACACCACCTCATCTTCTAGAATATCCCCTTCTAGAACTTTCATGAAACTTAACCTTTTCTTAGTCTTTTGGCATTGTCGCACCCTAGCTGTAGAGCAGCCTGTGGAGACGTCTAGGGTAGAGGTAGATGATCAGGGATCGTCGCACCCTACATATAGTGCAGCCTGCAATGACCTTCCTTAATATGGTTTTTAAGAAGGGAGAGTCAGTCACTTTCCTCACGAAGAAAAACTCTTTTTGGGAACATGAACACATGTTTGTCAATGGATCACTGAGGTGACCAAAATAATGTGTAACACTACCAAAACATCAACAATTAGGACTGAGTCATTCCACTCCAAATACTAAATCTCTTTTATCTAAACCTATTGAACTACACTTTCTACTTAACCTAATCCATATTGTGATAATGGATTCATCCATGGATACTATCATCTTCACAAAAGTGACCACATATCCATCTCTCGTACAAGATGCATCTCATAGAACTTCTTTATTGGAAACCACTACTTATAATAGAAGTATTATCTCTGTTCTTGAACCATACGACACTACTAATTTTTATCTCCCCCCTATCTCACCCAAATATGTATACAAACTTCATTGATGGAACTACAAGTCACATACCCTCATCAACATGTTGAAAGATTGAGTTGGTTTTCATTGATGTCAACCCTTGAAGAAAGTCCTAGAAAATTCCGGCAGCCCCGAAGTTATGGTCATGGAACCCTCAATTGATATTTTCAATTAAGACTATCATAGATGGATAGTAGCCATCATGTTTTTTTTGGCGATAGGTGGTACGTCACGTGGCTCCTTACGGTTGAGGAGATATGTCTTTGTAAAGATTGGAGGACCCTCAAGAATAATCTAGAAACTCCTAGAAGGTCAACAAGAAGTCTATTATTCTAGAAGTCTCTATAAAGTCATCAATAAGTTCTCTAGTCAAAGTGGTTGTAACAAGAAGTTAATTATGGGTAAAGTAGTTGTAACAAAGAAATTATGAGTTTATTAATTATGGGTAAAGTAGTTGCAACAAGAATGTGGGTTAGCCCTAAAAGAAGGAAAATGGGTAAAACAATTACAAGATAGCCCCTAAAGGAAGGCACTTGGGAAATATAAATAAGAGATCAAGAGACTCCCATTAGCACCTATTGCACACATTGAATATCTGCTTGCGAAAGGTTTTTTGGTAGGAATTGTATTGACATATATGAGGAATTTTATTAACAGAGATTGAAAACATGTCCCTCATGTGCAACTAACTCATAGGAAACCAGTTGCACCTTCCCTAATAGCTGGAAGCCTTCTCATAGCTCGGATTTGTTAGACTGTTAGAGTTCACAACACCTTTGACATCATGCGTTGCGAACTTTCCTGTAGGTTATGATTTTGACTTATCTCCCAAACTCGAATTGGGTCAAGTTGAGTTTTTGTCATCAAGTCAATGGTAATATGATTCTTCTCCACACCAAATTTTAGAAGAACCCATGTCAGCATTCAAAAGTTATGATCAAAACATGACTATGATGTGTGCTAATTGCTACAAACTGTCCCAAATTACTAGTTCGCAGTGCCAGCAAGTCCAAGTGCTGTGAACTTTCCTATAGCAGCCAGTTTCCTTGCAAAAAGATTCCAAACTTTCAAAACTTGTACCTGAAGTAGGATAGACCTTCCACAAGATGTTGCAAGATTATTTCAACCTAAATTAACTTTGAAGAAACATAAAAATATGCTAACTTTAACTCAAAGTCCAAAACCATCACTTAATGTTGTAACTGCGTGCAAAACAATAAACATTGAAAAAAATGATGTTGATGTGGAGGATCATTTTGTATTCATCTTCTGGTTCTGGTACTCCTTCTAGTAGCCATCTTAACCAACATATCTAAATTCTTTTTTTCCACTTCAGGATGCCCTCTTATCATTTTCTGACAAAAATAAGGCAACCCACCCTCTGGAAGACTTCCTTGAAAAATGGTTCAGAGTTGATGAGTTGCATGTCATATGGTTCAGTTCTCACAATCTCTCCCCCCTTGTGGATTTTCTTTCTTTACTGACTATCCATGATTTCTATCTTAAAAACATCTAGTAACCTCTTATGACAATGCTATGTGAAATATATAGTAAAACATGGGTTTTTTTTATGATTGAATTGTAGAGCTGATATAATCAGAGTTCACCTGTCTGAAAAACTTATACACAACAAAGGTATGGAGTGGGGAAAATTTCAAGTAGGAGTGATAAAAGGAACAACAATCCAGTCTGAGTGAAAATGCAGACAAGCAAAAGAGACAACTCTGTAAAAACAGAGGGTTCACAACGTCAACACCAATTCACAATGCACAATTGGTGTTGCAAGGTTATAACAGACAGTTCACAACACATAACTATCAATGGGAATATAACTTGTTTGAAAAAATAAGCTGTAGGACGAACCTGGTATGTCTAGATGTAGGATGGTGCTTTGTGAACCTAAGCTAGACTTAGAGGGAGGCATCCAATCTTAAACAATCTTCTTCATCTAGTTCACAGTTCTAGTTTGCAGTGCCTGTTTGCAGTGCGAATTTGTAGTGCCAATTTTCAAATTCCAGTAGTGCGCTTCAAGGAAAATGTTAGAGTTTTTTCTTTGACATAATCTTTGAAAATCATATTGAATGAAAGCGCCGAAGACAATGAAATCTCCCTTGACACGTTTTCGAGGTGCAATGATGAGAGATTAGTGCAATGATGTACTTTTTAGTACACTGTGAACTTTTAGGTGAGTTGGCAACAAATAAATCTGACCTACGACTTAACCTCTAAACGGTTGGAAAATGACATAATGAAATTTGTGTATAAACCCTTGAGACATGAAATATGATAATGATGAATTTAAGACTAGGTTTGAGACCCATTTGACCCTTATTTTCTTCATGATGATAATTCATAGCATGACCACAAGACTCTTACATGGACTAAGGTCATAACTTTTGACTCCTAAACATTTCATGTGCTAACATTGGCTCCACAGGGGATGACATGCTCCCTGTGAGTTGCCAAGAACAATGCAGTTTCAATGCCTTATCCATGGCCAAGGAGTCTTTCACCTCTTTCCAAAATTACGCAACTTATTCTGAAACCAAAACATACGGTTGCAAACCAAGTGGAAATTGAATTTTGTACTCAAACTGAAAACCAAATACTTCCATGATAGGCTTATTTATGCACACTCCTACTCCTACTCCAATCAACTGAACTGCTTCTCAAGTGTAATCAGCTTTCTAATGAAGCCATAAAATCATCTGACCGATGAACTGTAAACCTTGTTTGTAGCTAAGTAAGAATACATGAAGAGAGCATATCATGAACATAAAAAATTCCACAAAAAACATGTAGTCACAGCTGCAAATTGATGAGATGCCAAAACTTGCAGAATTGGGGATATGTGGAAATGATGAATCCATGCAGGCTACTATTGGATCCTGAAAATTATAAAAAACCTCTAGTTGATTCAAGAAAGGGAATTGTGTTAGTGTTAGATCTTCTCCAATTTGATTTGTCTGCAAAACTGAAAATTGTTGTAGGATGATATCATTGCTGATCACATGTTGTTCAATATTTGCTGCAAATTCAAGTACAAGAATGGTGAATGCAGACTTGTTGATCTCTGATGATAGTTGATGAAGTAATTTATTTGATCAATTATCCTCATCTAACTAATGTTCTACAAGGAAATCTTCAACTTGTTCTTTAGGACTGAACAAAACTGGAATATTCCTTTTGGAACTACACCACCTCTCTTGAGATCTTTTTGACTTACGATTAAAAATATTATATCTTTGATCTTCACAAATTAATGGTTGTTCTTGGTCTTCAACATCACTATCTCCATAGTGATCAAACAAAGGTGGACCATTAAGGGATATAACTTGAGAAATTTGCTCATAAGCTTTTTCATAACCAACAAATGGATTTTGTTCAACTTCAAATATGTCATAAATAGATTGATTTAAACAGTGGTTAACATGCTCTACTATTTTTTGATCTTGAAAAATCTCTTATTTAATACAAGAGTTTAAAATGTTTTCTTCACAAACTAACTCTTCTTTATTTTTTGTTTCAGTAAGATCTTCATAAAGTTCATCATAAGAGGAAAAATCTACTGTCCTTTGAGCTTGAGATTCAGATTTTTCAAAACAATCTTCAAGAAACAGTTCATGTGGAAAGAGCCTTTTACAATGTTTGTTGAATGCAACATGGAAATGTATCAAGGAACATATGCTAGAAGAAGGAAGAGAAAAATACCATTTTCGTGCATCACCCTTTAAGGAGTACATTAACATTTTCATCAATACATCCTCGTGAAGTATGCCTAGTTGATCCATGCATTAATGAAATGTAACAAGATTTTGGGTAGGATTATTGTTGGGTATGTGTTATATTCTTTGCACAAGTTTCCTCTGGAAACATGTCACATTTTTGACTCATTTTTCATGTTGCCTCGATTTTCATGTCCATTGTTGAGCGGTTTTTCGGCACATGGTGTTTGTCGATGGTTTTCTATTTCCAATTAAGGAATTAGGGTTGTTGACTAATCTAGGTCATTGGGTTAGGGGTTTGGATGCCACTGGCTCCTATATGTATATTGTATTGTAAATAATGTATCACTATGAATGAATATAGAATATGTTGGTTTTCTCGATTTGGGTTTCTAGGGGAAAAATCTATGTGTATTGTTTTTATTTGCCATTGTATATTTTTTGTTCTTTTACTGAAAATCTGTTTGCAGTAAATATTTTACAAGGTAAAAATCTACATTTGGTATCAGAGCTTTGTTGGCTTCAGGGGGACGCCTTTGTGGTCAAGGGTTTGGCTCGTGACTATGATAAGCCTTGTTACAGCGGGAGATCTGTGGTATTTATTTTTTAGGTGAAAAGAAATGGTGAGAAATTAAAAAATGGAGATTGAGAATTTTAATGGGAAAAGTTTTGAGTTGTGGAAGCTCAAGATGGAAGATTTGTTGGTGGACATATATCAGTGGATCGCAGTAGATCCAGGTATCACACCTACAAGAACTTCAACAAATTACTGGAAAAAGTTGGATCGGAAGGTGAAGAGAACAATCCTACTGTGTCTCTCAGATTCAGTATTACTAAATGTGTCAGAGGAAGCTACAACCAAGGATTTATGGGATAAGTTGGGGAATTTGTATCAGTCTAAGTCCCTAGTAAATAAACTATTCCTGAGAAAGAAGTTGTATAACCTGAGGATGAGAGATGGAGACTTGGTGGCAGAGCATTAAAATTAGTATCTGTTGAGATTAAAATTTCAGATGAAGATAAATGTATCAGTTTACTATGTTCTTTACCAGACTCGTGGGATAGTCTAGTTGTAGCCATAGGTAGTAATACAACTTCCTTGAATTTTGATGAAGTGGTCTCATCCTTGTTGTCAGAGGATATGAGACGTAAGAATATGGAAGGAAAGAACACAGCTGCATTAGTTGCAAGAGGACGTTCCCAGGAAAAAAATAGATCTAAGTTCTCAAGTGGGAGATCTAAGTCTAAGGGTAGATCTAAATCTCCCGGAAATTTTGTAAGTTTATGTTGGAGATGTGTAAAAGAAGGGTACTACAAGAAGCAGTGTAGATCCAAAGTTGAGAAAAAGAAGGGATATGAAGAATCTCCTTCTACAGAAGAAAATACCTGCAAGGAAGAAGGAGGGGATATGTACTTGGTTTCTTCAAGCACACATGCAGATCATGAGGCATGTTTGTTTTACTCAGGTGCATCCTTTCATATGACTCCCCACAAGGAGTGGTTATGTGAATATGAAAGGTATGATGGAGGTAATGTTTTCTTAGGTGATGATTCGACAACCATAATCATAGGACAAGGAAAATTCAAGTTGAGTCACATAGATGGAAGGATTAGAACACTGCCTGGTGTTCTGCACATCCCAGGTTTGGCAAAAAATTTGATTTCTGTAAGCAAAATGAATGATGCAGGGGCAAAAACAATATTTGAAAAGGAAACCTATAGGATGGTTCAAGGAGAAATGGTGTTACTGAAGGGAGTTTGGTCTAGAACTCTGTAGAAGCTGCAAGGAAACACTTTTAGTGATGGGTGTAATAGTTCCATTGTTCCTGATATTGGAGTTGAAGAAGAAATAACTCCTACAGTCTTTGGAGAAAAGGTTATGCTGTGGCATCAAAGACTGGGGCATATCGGAGAGAAGGGTCTTCAACTACTACATGGTAAAGGTATGGTTGAAGGTATGTCTAACTTCTCTTTGGATTTTGATTTATGTGAACATTGTGTGAATGGGAAGCAGAATAAGGTAAGATTCCCCTATGGTGCAACGAGAGCAGAAGGAATTTTACAGCTAGTTCATAGTGATGTTTTTCGACCTGTGTCGGTCCCATCATTGAGAAAATCTGTGTAGTATGTCTCATTTATAGATGACTTCTTGAGGAATACTTGGATATATTTCCTCAGGAAGAAATATGAAGTCTTTGACAAGTTTAAAGATTTCAAGGCTCTTGTTGAGAATCAAACAAAGAGAAGAATTAAGGTGTTGAGGACATATAATGGAGGAGAGTTCCGCGAGAATGAATTTGAAGAATTCTGTAAGAAGTGTGGTATAGAAGGCCATAAGACTACTCTATATACACATCAACAGAATGGAGTTGCAGAATGGATGAACATGATGTTGATGAAAACAACAATGTGCATGCTCATTGGTGCCGGGTTAGGGTAAGAATTTTGGGCAAAGGCAATGGGTACTCCATGTTACCTAGTCAACGGATCACCCTCATCAGTGCTAGATGACAAGACTCCACAAGAGGTATGGAATGGTAAGAAACCTTCTCTCACACATCTCAAGGTATTTGGTTGTGATGCATATGTTCATGTTCCAAAGTGTAATGTCCCCACGTCGGGACATTAGCACAGGGTAGAGATTTATGATGACCAGAGTAGCCAGATGAATGCTATGGCGAGTATAGGGGTATTTGAGAGGCATTATGGGGTCCATCTTGCATTGATGATGATATTCCATCATTATGAGCCATTCCGCACAGGTTGGCTTTGGTTTCGTTACATTTCGACGATTTCCATGATTTTGACTATTTTGAGCTATAAGTCAATGGAATTCATTGAAGAGGTCATTTTGGGCACATTACTTGGAGGAACCTATCAGTGTAATAGCTCATTGGAATCGGGAGGAGAAACACTATAGGATGGGATGGCTAGAAGTGACTTTCAGTGGCCAGGGAAGCCACAAGGAGAGATAAGGAGCTTTTCAAAGGTAGTAAGGTTAATTAATTAATTAAAGTGATTTAATAAAATGAAAGTCACTTTGGAGGGACAAGGTGAGCCAAAAAGTATAAAGAAAAGGCAAGGGCCTCTTCTCATATTCATGTATGATCTTATTTTGATTTCTGGCTTCTAGCTAGTGAGCCCAACATTGGGGGTTTGAGGGTTTTGACTTAACAAACCCTAGAGGACGATTCGGTGGTGAAAGATTCCACCTAGCTTGTCCCAAGCTTGGTCTCGGAGCTGCAATACACTCCCACACCATTCTAGTTCCATATCTACTCAGTTGCAGGAGGATTCCACATCAGTTGCTTGTGCAGATAGAGAGAGGGCGCACCAATTGGGGGTTTCCGGTAAGAGGGGCGCACCATTCATTGAGGAGGGATTCGTCCTAGCTAAGGAGAAGGGATTCCGGGAATTCCAGGTATTGGGTTTCCTTTGCAGGTGTCTTGGCATCATTCTTGGTGGTTTTACAGAGTCTTTTAGTGGAGGATCAATTTGTATTGAGAGTGGGACATTTTCCCAAGAGGAGGGCGCACCATCATTTGGAGAGCAGCTAGATCTAAGGATCTAGCAAGCGTTTTGATGATTTGAGCACTTGGGTTCTCATTACAACGTCATGATCTATCAGTTTGGAGAGTTTCAGGAGATTTGGAGGGTTCATTCACCTTGGCCGAATTATCTAGGGTTTCAGGCATCTAGTGGGGTGCACCATTCAGTGGAGGAGTTCAGATCTACAGAGATTGAGAGGGATCTTGGAGATTTGGGCACCTGGGTTGTTCTTACCATCACCCGATCTACTGTTTGACACCTTTATTGAGATGATTGGACATCTTTGGCAGCAAGGCTGAATTGTTGATGAGCTTTAGTTATCCAGCAGAGCGTGGCATCGTCCAGCTTGAGGGGTTTGGCACTTGGCATTGGTCTTCATCTCTTATCCAGCCTTTGGAGGCTTGTTTTGTATCAGCGAGAGCATTTTGTAGTAGCTCATACTTGTTATCTATTGTCTATAATCTTGGCCATCTATTGAGCATTCTAGATCGGCATCTCCATTGTAGCAGATTCTTCTATTTTATGAATAAAGAAGATTTGAGATGTTTTGGCTTGTCTATCTTATTGCATATGGTTGAGCTATGTTCCATGGTTATCTCTTTCTGTTATTTGCTGCATACACACATATAAACACAGCTAAACAAATAGATCAGTAAACTGTTTGACGAAATACCACAACCAGGAAAAAGTTTTTAAAAGGACACCAAAACAATGATGATCCTTGCATAATGGCTTGGGATCATTACAGTGGTATCAGAGCTTAAATCCTGCAAACCTGGGGGGTCTTCCATAGGGATAAATGGATAGTTGGAAAGAAGTGGATAAGATAGCCTTTGTGATACCACGGTTGGAGATCATGTATGACAGCCTTAGAAAGGAAACTAAGGCTACAATAACCTTCCTACAATATGCAGCCTATAGAAATCCCCATTGGAACAAATGGGATATTTTACAGGGGATGATCATAGCAGGTGAAAAGTAAAAAGAAGCAGCTATATGGTGGGAAGAACAGAGAAACCCCATTCCCAGTAGGAGCATGCAACCTTGCCACAGTTGCAAGGGGCCATGGGAACTAGATCATAGGTACAGGGGTAAAGATCAGGAGCGCATTATTGAGGCATGTCATGAAAGCGAGGGTGAGGTGTGTGAGGATGGAGTGATAGATGTGGATTCAGAGTAGTGCGATGATGATAGTGACTCTTGCACAGAGGCTAGTGATAGTGACTCTACCTCAGAGGATAGTGATGATGACTCTTGCACAGAGGCTAGTGATGCTTGCATGTTTGAGTAGGAGGATGACCCTTGTGTAGTGGATAGGAAGCTGGATGGACAGGACGATAGCGCCAGTATCTCAGCAGACACGTCACATACCATTGATGACCTTATGCCTCAGCAGAGTGGTGACACTAGTGAGGAGTCACACGTTTTAGTACCTAGAGATGATGAGCTTTCTATGGGGGTCGTGACACATCTGTCACCTGTTCAGACACCTAGGATAGCCACGTCACATGAGGAGATCGGTGGCATGTTAGGTATGATGGATGAGCATAGTGTCAGGGATGCAGACCATGGACAGGTAGACCCACATATCCAAGAGGAGGTACAGGGAGTACACACAGGGGACCTTACACATACAGATCAACCTGAGGAGATGGAGTCACAGTTATTGGAGACTCCATTGGTTGAGTAGATTGCAGAGGCTGACAGGGTGATGGAGCACTTACTTCCAGGATCGGCCTGCACTGATGAGGATGCACTTTTTAGCAGTCAGGATGACCATAGCACGTGTCTGGATACATCTCTATGGGATCCAGGCGCAGATGATAGTAGCAGGTTGAGTGCACAGGAGGATACATCTGCTCATACAGGATATAGTATGATTCAGAGGGAGCTAACAATTGAGGATGATGTGCAATTACATATGGATAGACCCAGTAGCACCGTAGATAGTGGAAAATTGAGCACGTCATCGTATGCAGAGGATGTTTTTGGGGATTCTGGAGCTGGCACTAACAAGACCGACGCTAGCAGTGAGGGGTCTGAGATGGCACCTCATTATGACCATGATCAGGAGTCACACCACTCAGTGGCATAGTTGAGAGTTAGTGAGCCTATGATCAGGGTAGCCACTAGACGTATTGATGACATGCATGCAGTGATGGCAGTTTACTGTTGGAGAGCATCAATGGCACAGGGTAGCTCAGATGGAGGATTCTCCATGGATGATTTTCACACTCTCCGAGAGAGAGTATCTGTGATGAGGACTGATTACCAGTAGTTGTTGATAGACGGGGATTATCTACCGAGGGTTGGTAAGATGTATCATGAGGCTATGAGGGAGCAGGAGTTGGAGATGGGCCGACTCACTCAGGAGTTGGTGAGCACTTGGGGATTCTTGAGAGGCACAAAGATCGCCCTTCAAGAATCAGAGTCTAGGACATATGAGTCTCCTGAGGAGATTCATCAGAGATCCACTTCATTTGTCTCAGTGGACACTCAGATGTATCAGTCAGTCACGTTGACAGAGGATGTTGATGATCTAGTAGAGGAGCACCAGTTGATGGGGGACACTTCCATTTGTATCTTGGGAGAGGTTGATCTCCATATAGAGATTGATCCAGCCATATGCTCAGGATCTGTGATGCAGCATGAGTTTGCGGGAGATGACAGGAGTATTCCGGAGCATACAGTGATGCGTGATAGCTCACAAAGACATGCTGAGATGTATGGTGGGATTCAGAGGGGTGTACTGCCTGGCAGGGAGGAGACACACTTATGGGAGCATGCAGATGCCACTCCTTTGTAGCAGCATATGATTATGAGACCTCACCTTCACCATTTCAGCAGTTGCCTGGGTGAGGGGAGATGGAGAGTGGTTTACCAACAGTTGGAGAAGTTGCTTCTAATTGTACCTGATGATAGGGGTTTAGTGACGACTACAGGTGAGTAGTTATCATGGATACTGATGGACGAGCTTCTGGTCGAATCCTTGGGATTGAACAAAGCATGTGACGCCTTTTAGTCCTATAGCCAGCAGCAGATGTTTCTATTAGCCCGTCCTGACACTTTTACCATAGACAGCCGCATGAGGAGAGATAGGCCATGGTTGAGGGCATGGAGAGTGAGTAGGTCAAGACTTCATGATAGGAGTACATTTACGGCCTACAGCAGGTCAAAGGTGGATCGCGTTAGATAGACAGTTGAGGCTTGGTGCGTGATGGTGAGCATCATAGACTAGGTGACGACAGATGAACACAGAGGGCTTCTGGCAGTGATTAGCCTCACACACGAGTAGTTAGAGGAGATTGGAAGTGATAAACTTCCAAGTTTTTCATGGGACCCAGTAGTCCGTTTTGTTAGCACGATGATCATGTTGACCCAGGTTGCACCAGAGAGCCACACACTCCACCTTGGGTTGGTTTGGAGTGGGTCTGCAGGTACTTTTCTTATGGGGCAAGACCTTTTCTTCCACTTGATCATCATGATAGGTCATGGAGATGTTTGGACAGGTACTTCTTCTACAGAGGTGTCTTCACTGATACAGTTTCTGGGCAACAGGTCTAATGGTCACAGGTATTTCAGTAGGAGGACCCAGGAGACGAGGGTTCAGGATGTATGCAGGGGATAGATAGCCATGGTCAGAGTAGTGTAGTTTCAGCATGACGATGTTCGACAGAGGTTAGCATGGGACCCAAGGATTGCAGGATTGAGCAGTTCATTGACCAACAGGGGAGAGTGGACCATTGTAGGGGAAAGTTATTATAACTTTCCATTGAGCTTCAGGGTTGAGAGGAGTGCATCACTCGCGGGTGCCTCACAGAGGTCTTGTATCACATCAGTTGGGGACCAGTATGTGCAGTTGATGGACGCCATGTGGATCTTGGTAGAGACTAGGAGCATGGACTCACTCCGGAATGAGGCCATGTGTCAGGTACAGGAGACTCACAGAGTTGGTGTATTTCAGGATTATGCGTCCCAGGGGCTAGCAGCTCATGACTTGATATGGGACCCAAGGGGCAGCATGTGTGATTGTTCATCTTGTGATGGGTTCTACTATGCAACCCATAGGTG
>JASDQU010264647.1:0-15407 GCA_032191745.1 Picea mariana
TAAGTTGAAAAATGTTTTAAATTGTACTTGATACTGATTCACCCCCCTCTCAGTATCAACAGAAGTCCCTTCAACCAAGGACTCCTCCAACTGTTGATTTCATAAACCTTCAAGATGACAAGCCCACGGTGACTATAGGACCTATGGTAGAAGACTGAGATGACTCTTGTCCACCCTTCTACATATCCCTAAATATCCATGACAAGATCCTTCACAACTGCTTGCTTGACTCGAGAGCGTCACACAATCTTATGCCTAAAGCAGTGATGGATGAACTTGGGCTTGACATCACAAAACCTTACCATGATCTCTTCTCTTTCGACTCTAGGAAAGTCAGATGCCTCGGCCTCATAAAAGACCTTTTTATAAACCTTTCCCAGATGCCAATGAGAAACATGGTAATGGATGTTGTAGTGGCTAATATTCCACCCAAGTTCGGCCTCCTCTTGTTGTGTTCATGGAGCAAAAGGCTAGGGGGTACCTTGCAGATGGATCTTTCGTATGCCACAGTTCCGGTTTTTGGAGGAGAGCTAAAGAGACTTTACAGAGAAAATCAGCTTGCCTACATCATTAGTGATGGGAAAAATTCTGTAAACCATTTGATTTATGCTTTAGACGCGGACTTTGGATCATGCATTCTGCAAATAGATGATTCTCAGCCAGCTCCTTTGTATCTCAAAAAGCCTACTTATCAGCAGACTGATGGGGAGAGTACTCCCGTGTGGACCATGCTCTTTGATGGTGCCAGTACCAAAGACTCAACAGGTGCGGGTGTAGTTTTGATTTCTCCTTCGAAAGAGGCTATGCATTTGTCTTTTAAGCTTGATTTCAAAACTACTAACAATATATTAGAGTATGAGGCTTTGCTATTGGGATTAAATTCTGCCAAGGAGATGGGAATCAAAGGACTAAAAGTGTTTGGAGATGTGGATCTCATCATACAGCAACTAAACAGTACTTTCCAAGCAAAACATGTCAGATTGAAAGCCTACAGGGATGAGGTATGGAAAATCAAGGACTCTTTTTCCACTTTTGACATTTCTTATGTACCCAGAGCTATGAAGCATCTTGTTGATTCCCTTGCTGTCTCAGCCAATATGTTTATTCCTCCCATGCCTCCCAGACTTAATTATGAAATCCAAGTCAAATATAGACCATCCCTGCCCGACAATATCAAATATTGGAAAGTTTTTGAAGATGATGATGAGCTTAGTAGTTTTCTCCAGGTGGTAGATGAATTTTTTGATATGCATATTGACCAAAAAAAAATCAAAATGTAGAGGAATCCAAGAAGCCTAAGATAAAAAGAAAAATGGGTCAACATGATATCGTTCAGCTTCCCAACAATTATATACCTCGGGGTTTGGTGCCTCTTGAGAAGCTTTTCAATCAAAACGATGTCCCCTACAAACCTGATAAGAAGGAGAAAGATCTTGTTGTCCATGAGCACAATATAGGAATCCAAAATCATCCTAAATTCATAAATCTATCCGTTGAATTAACCGTTGATCAGAGGTCTGAATATTGCAGCATTATGAAGGAATTTGCTGATGTTTTTGCTTGGAAATACAGTGATCTGAAAACCTATGATCCTGAGGTCATTCAACATAAGATTCCCCTTGAGAAAGATACCATCCCTTTCAAACAGAAACTGAGACCTATCAGTCCTCTCCTATTGCCTATAATTGAAAAAGAAATCAAAAAGCTCCTTGATGCCAAAATTATAATTCCTTTAAGATACTCTAAATGGATCGCAAATCTAGTAATAGTGAGAAAGAAAAATGGTGAGATCAGGTTATGTGCTGATTTTAGAAACCTAAATAAATGCTCAAAGAAAGACAACTATCCCCTACCCAAGATGGAACATTTGCTGCAAAGAATTTCAGGGGCCACTGTCATGTCTTTCCTAGAGGACTTATCAAGCTATAACCAGATTTCTGTACATCCTGATGACCAAGAAAAAACTTCCTTTACTACTCCTTAGGGTACCTTCGTGTACGCCAAGATGCCATTCGGGCTAATGAATGTCGAGGCCACTTTTCAGAGGGCCATGGACATATATTTCGTGGGAGAGAAGGACAATTTTTTCCTCATCTATCTTGATGATATCACAGTTTATTCTAGCAGTCATGAAGAGCATATGAAGCATCTAAAAAGAGTATTTTTGAAATGCAGACAGTTCGGGATTTTGTTGAACCCCAAAAAATCTCAATTTTCTCTCAAGAAGGGTAAGCTCCTAGGCCACATTGTTTCAGCGGAAGGAGTGAAAATTGATCCAGCTCAGGTGGAAGCAATTGAGAGGTTGTACATACCAAGGTCAAATAAGGATATCCAATCTCTACTCAGTAAAATAAATTATGTCAGAAAATTTATTCCAAATTTCACTGAGTTAGTAAAACACATAACCTCTATGCTAAAAAAGGGGTTCGAGATAAAATGGACAGACAATGCAAGAAGTTCATTTCAGGATATCAAACAGGCTATCATGGAATCCCCCACTCTAATCAGTCTGGATTACACCAAGAACTTCGATATTTTCTCTTTTGCTTCCTATGACACGGTGGCAGCAATCTTGTTACAAAAAAATGACGAAAGTCTTGATCACCCGATGGCCTTTTTCAGCAAAGCACTCAGAGATGTTGAACTAAGGTATGATCCTATAGAAAAACAAGCTTATGCTCTCATTAAGTCATTAAAATCTTTTAGAATTTATATCCTCCATGCAAAGGTTGTTGCCTATGTTCCTTCAGCCTCTATGAAGGATGTATTGAATCAACCTAATATTGATGGAAAGAGAGCTAAATGGATCGCAAAGCTAATTGAGTTTGACATAGAAGTGAAGCCCACTAAATTGATAAAAGGCCAAGGCCTTGCCAAGCTTTTGACAGAAGAGAACTGCGATCTTTTGGACATAAATTTCATTGGGGAAAGTTCAGCAAGTTTGCAAACAGGGGTAGCAGCGAAATAACAACATGGAAGACATTAGGTGGCCGAGAATTTGTCTTCATGTGAGTGGTATTCAGGTATTATTCATTTTTTACAGAAGTTGGAGGTTTCTCCTGAACTTAGCATGACTCAAGCCCGAGCCCTTAAGCTCAGAGAAATTAAATTTTGCCTTAGTAATAATCTTTTGTATTGGAAATATCCTACTGGTTTACTACTAAGATGTTTAGACAAAGAAGATTCAACTGAAGTGATGCATCAGTTTCATTCAATTGTTTGTGGAGGCCATCATTACTGGAAGACCACAACTCATAAGATCTTAAGGGATGGGTATTATTGGCCTTTTATTTTTTCATATGTGTGCGCCTTTGTGAAATCTTGTGATAAGTGTCAAAGATTCACAGGAAAACAACAACTAAAATCTCTACCCCTAAGACCCATTGTAGTGAATGGTCCTTTTCAGCAGTGGGTTTTAGATTTCATAAGCGAGATTAATCCTTTATCTAGTGGTCATCATAAATGGATATTGGTAGCCACTGACTATTTTACAAAGTGGATAGAGGAAATCCCCACTAGAAATTCCACTCATCAGGTCATCATGAAGTTTCTCTATGAGAACATCCTAAGCAGATTCGGTTGCCCAAAAAGGCTAGTGACAGATAATGCAACAGCTTTCAAAGCTGATGCATTGGTTGACATTTGTAAATCAACGAGCATTCAATTGGTACATTCTACTTCCTACTACCCTCAAGGTAATGGCCTTGTCAAGTTGTCCAATAAGAGTCTAGTCAGAATCATCATAAAGTTGTTGGAGGAGAATCAAAAGAGTTGGGATTCTAAACTAAAGTTTTCTCTTTGGGCAGATAGAGTAACTAACAAGAAATCCATAGGAACTTCTCCCTTCAAACTCATTTATAGCACTAATGCCATTTTCCCCATTCAACTAGTTTTACCAGTGACTAAGTTTTTTCAGGAGGAACAAACTGAATCAAATGATATGATGAGAAGAATGCTTGACTTGGTAGAGTTGTCGTAGTTCAGAGAACAGCTCATGGATAAATGAGAGGCTTATCAAAAGAGGATCAAGGACACTTTTGACAGAAAAGCAAAGGTGGACGACTTTCAGGTTGGTGACTGGGTTCTAAAATGGGATGCTCTCAGACAAGATAAAGGAAAGCACGGCAAGTTTGACTCTTTGTGGACCAGTCCTTTCATGATAAATCAAGTACAACACAACAACACCTTCATTCTGCAAATTCTGGATGGTGAAGAAATGTTTGGTGGCCCAGTCAATGGGCGTTTACTGAAACTCTATTTCATCTAAGCCTTCAAAGCCTTGTGATTGTAATTTTTATTTTCATCTTTGTTTTTACAAAATAACTCCATGCCCAATGGAAACACTAGTAGATAAGTTTGAATTTTTGTTTTTCAGGAAAGGCATTGGTTATGTGGTTCTTGAAACCTCGTAGGGAGGCTTTCACCCTCAATAGGAGCCAGTGTTATCTCCTCAAATAAATCAATTTAGATTTTTTATTTTAGGTGAAAGGATGTCTTTTAAAAGAGGTACTTTTTGAATTTTTTAAAGCTCATTTCTCAAATATTTACTCATGTAATAAAGTTTAAATAAATGTTTGTTTAGTTTTTATTTGATCTAATTCAAATCTCAGGTTTCGGTGGCTTAGGCGAACATTTCGATTGTTCATTAGCCATCGAAAGCCTTATCTTTTGGAAGCTTAAACAAAGGAATTCAGGGCCATTTTAGCCACTGAAATCACAGAAGCGGGGAAAGAGCCAGCACGTCCTATCACACGTTTCAATCGTCGGGTTCAACATTTTATGATTGCAATAAGCCACCGAAAATACTAGAGAACGAACCGTTCATGACCAAAAGTTGATCTCTCTGTGATATAAGCGAATCTTTCCATATCATTATATCATCAAGCCATATGCTTACGTACCCTCCATTTATTACAGTTATCCACCATGACTGCTGCAAATCATCAACCGTTCCGCTGCATCCCTTGTAATCAGTGCCACGTTCTAAATCTCACCCCAATTTTCTCATTTCTATCACAGCCGAGCCGACTTTCGCTTATTCTACGCAGTGCAACTCTCCCTCGAAATCTGCTCCTTCGATCACAAGTATGCGAAAACATTGTGGAAAATGAAGAAAGGAACATCAACCCTGAGGAAAGAGATCAATGACATCAGTTACCTGGAATCACACCCGGAGGTATGTCAAATTTTCAAGGATGTAGGGTGTTACAATTTTTTCAAAAAATTACAGAGTTCTCATCAGCAGGTGGCAAGGGCCTTTGCCCTCAATTTTAATGGAAAGAAATCAATCATAGGCTGGGACGAATTCGAGATAGATGAAACCCTCATAGATGAAGTGATGGAGCTTCCCATGACTGGAGAGAAATGGTTTAAAACTATTGTTACTAAGAGTGTTGAATTCAAGACTTATTTGAAACCAGAACATAGGGGTTTGATATGGAAGAAAGATATTCATGTATCTTTCCTTGAAGAGAAATGGCAGCAGTTATTAAAAGCCATAATGGTTTATGTAACTTGTGAAGGGCAATACAACAGGGTGATGATTTACCATTTTAAACTTATAAATCATTTGACTGGTAGAAACCCACTCAATCTGCCCCATTTTCTCCACCGAAGTTTATCCAAGATGGCTCATCAGGTCCAGGCCAAGCCTAATCAAGTTGCAAGTAGATTATCCCACCATAGTCTAATCAAAATTTTGGTTTGTGAGTTGTTGCAAAGAAGAGGTAAAGAGTGGAATTACTTCTTATTCTAGAATGATTTCCAGACCGAGGTTCAACCAGAGGACAAAAAGAGTCCTCGTTCCAAGAATTCTTCCACTCCCAGAAGTGGAAAGAGGAGGAGGAGAGTTATCTCTCCATCCCCAGTCAATCAACCCTCTCCTTCCTCTAAGATTGGCAAAACTAAGAAGAAATTAAATTTCAACATTGAAGAAGAAAAGGCAAAAGAATACCCAGTGAACAAAAACATTATTAATCTTCCTTACACAGACTCGGAGGATGAAGAGCACCAGATTGAAACAGGGCATGAGGATTCAATTACCACAGGGCGTGAAAATTCTATTTTTGTGGATATATACATAGTGAGTTATGAGAACCTTCCATCACCTACACCTCAAGAAGAACAAGAACCACAAATTGCAGATGCCTCATTTAGAAAATGATTGAAACAGAGTAAATCAAAAGAAATCAAGAAGATTAAGAAGAAGTTAGTCGAGCAAGAAGTTCTAGAAAGGGTAATAAAAACCAGGTATGAAACTCTGTCAAAGAAATTTGTAGAAAGCAACTCATCTTTGGAAAGATTAGCCCATGAAAGCATAAAGGAGAAGAAAAAGAAGGACAAGATTGTAAAAAACTACAACAGCTTATGGAGAGTAGCTCAGGGTTTGAAGAAAAAGGTTAGGGCTATGAGGAAACAAGTTATGTCTTCAAAACACTAGGCTCAGACATATGCTTCTCTTGAGACCCTTGCAGAGGTGGCAGTTCATTGTAATGAACCAGAGGCAGCCAGTAACCCTACAAATTTTGAGCAAGATGCAGAAGCCTAAAAAGATCTGTCCTAAGGCGTTTTTGAGCTAAGACAAGGATATTTTTGAAATTTTGGTAATCTCAGGTTTCGGTGGCTTAGGTGAACATATCGATTGTTCATTAGTCACCGAAACCAGAACTTTCGGTAGCTAATTGGCCCGAATTCTATCTACTCTAGCTAACGAAAGCACTAATAAGGCAGAAAGTTAATGTTTTTGCACAGGTCCAAGTTTTCCTTGTTCAAAAACCTCATAAATGGTTCCAATCAATGGAAGATAATTAATGACATCCTTATCAAGAGTTTTTTTTGGTCTTGGAGGTGCTCCACAAGACAGAAAGGTAAACAACGGTTAGATATTTTCAAGGTTATAAGATTGTTTGACTGTCAACAGGTGTCATGTTTGACTCCTCCCATATCACATGAGATCTAGCAGCCTCGGAAGGCTCACCACACCTGCCAAAGAATCTGAAGAACATAAAGATCAGTCGAGAATTTGAACTGACCTAGTTTATAGGATCTTTATCTACTTTCTTAGGCCAGTTATTGACTTTCTATTTTGGGCAAAATTCAATCCAATAATATAGGATCTTGTAACTATTTGTAAAGGGCTATAAAGCCCAAAACATTTGATAAAAAAAGGGTTCAATTTTGAGTTCTATAATCCACTGTTATTGTAAAAAGACACTTTCTTTAATATATTAAGCCTACAAGATTCTTTCATTTGTTATTGTCAGACTCTCCTTCATCTTTGTCTATGCATATGAGTTGAAATCATTCTTTTGTCTATGTTTAATGGTCCCATGGTAGCTGTCATCTTACTTTTGACTGTTAAGCAAGAATCATAAGCATCCTTGGCTAGTTTGTTGACCCATCATATATATTGCCTATGTTGTTCTGGTTAACTGATTGGTTTTCTTATCCATTTGATTTACAAACTTATCCGATAATAGCTCCTAGAGGCCTTGTATTGCATGAAAATAGCTAGACTGTCTTGAAGATACAATACAGTGATTAAGATATTCATCTTGATCCAAACCCAGACCCATTATTGAGAAAATAGTTACAAAAAGGTTAAGTTACCAGGCATCTATGAGATACATCCTAGGAGAGTTTCCTGGAGTGATAACAATATGGATGTTAAGTCAACATTTCTTAATGGAGATCTAGAGGAAGAAGTATATATGGAGCAACCTGAAGGATTCTCATTGATAGATAATCCTAACTATGTCTACAAGATGAAGAAGGCTCTATATGGATTGAAACAAGCACCACAAGCTTGGTATTATAGACTGGAAAAATTCTTACAAGACAAAGGATTGAAGAAAGGTATTGTTGAAAGAAATCTCTACATTAAGTCTATACTAGTTGTTTTGGTTTATGTAGATGATATTATTTTTGGTTGTACTAATGAACCTTTTGTCCAGTGGTTTTCTAACTCTATGAAAACAAAGTTTGAGATGTCCATGATAGGATAATTGTCTTACTTTCTGGGTTTACAAGTAAATCAGAGTTCTGCAGGAATATTTATCTCTCAAGAAAAATATTTGAAAGAGATGTTGAAGAAATTTCAGATGGAGGATTCCTCTCCTGTAAGTACACCTATGGTGGTTGGTTGCAAGCTCAGTAAAGATGATATTTCACTTGATGTTGATCAAAGGACATATCGCTCTATGATAGGCAGTCTTGTGTACATCACAACATCCCATCCTGATATAATGCAAGTTGTTGGAATGGTAGGTCGTTATCACTATGCTCCTAAATAAAGTCACGTGGTAGATGTCACAAGGATATTCAAATACTTGAAGGGAACAATGAATTATGGTCTGTGGTATCCCAGAAATCAGAATTTTCAGTTAACTTTTTATTCAGATGCAGATTGGGCAAATTGTGTGGATGAGAGAAAGAGCACCAGTGGAGGTGCCTTCTTCCTGGACGACTCGTTGGTGCATGGATTAGTAAGAAGCAGGGATCTATTTCCTTATCAACTACAGAAGTAGAGTACATTATTGTTGCTACTTGTTGCACTCAAATTTTGTGGATGATTCAAACTCTTGCAGATTTGAAGGTAAACTATATTGATCCGATTACAATTCACTGTGATAACACCAATTCCATTAGTGTCTCCAAAAACCTTGTTCTTCACTCCAAGACTAATCATATCCCAATAAAATACCATTTTCTCAGAGAAAAAGTTAAAAACAGAGTGGTTCATTTGAATTACATTCCATCCATAGAACAGATAGTCGATATATTTACTAAACCATTAGCAGCGAACCCTCTTTTGGATATCTTCGTCAAAATTTGGGGGTTATAACTTCCTTCGTCTAATCTGTTCACCTAGTCAGGGGGAGTACTTATTGAATATCTGTTGTATTTATAAGCCTCTCATAGTTGACAGGGGGAGTATGTACTGCAACAACTCAGGGGGGAGCGTGTTTCTTCTTTGACATTGACGTCAAAGGGGGAGAAAGTGTGGTAATTTCAAGGATGCTACAGTGGTATAGTTACATGTTTTTCAAGGGGTTGCCATCAATGCCAAAGGGGGATATTGTTGGAATGTTTTCAAACAGAGGCATAGTATGCGTGTTTTTCATTGATGGTGAAGATCATCATGATCAGTAGCGCAGGGATAATGGCATGGAAATGGCAAGATCAATAATGAAGAGAAACAGTGGTCGTTGGGTCCCATTTAAAATTCCTGATGACCGTCATATCCGAATTAAGACTAGAGGAGCACACAGAAGACAAGAACAGATCTCAAGCGTTAGATATGAGTGAAAATACCGACCATCATTGGATCCAGAAGGAGGAGCACGATCTTTAAGTACAAGATGAAGCAGGATTAGAAAGTCCTAAAAGCAGGAGGATCGTTGATCCAAGAAGGACACGTGGCAAACAATCAAAGCGCAACAAAGGTTTCGTTTCAGAGTTTTACAGATCGGGAAATCCAAAGTAAAGAGCTTCTCTAAGCCCTCGAACTCGCGATATGAGAAATCGCGATAACAATGTTGACCGTTGGAGTCATAGGACAAGTGGAAAGTGATTGGAATTTCGATAACTTGCACATTGGAGGAGTCAATGGAGCATGGTGTGGGAACTCGCGATATGCGATATCCTGAAATGATTTGAACTATCGGATTGAGGGTTGATATGAACCCTTGAATCGAGGTATGTTGTGGAACATTGGATGCAGAGGAAACATGGTGAGCGATTGGCATTTCGCTGACTGAAAGGTCAAAGGAAGGAGGCTCCTAACCTCTCGAACTCGTGATATGTGAAATCACAATATAATCTCAACCGTTGGATTAAAGAAAAATCTAGGTCGTCAGATCTAGGAGGTAGATCATGACAGACCACATCAATGAGGAGAGGTGGCAACTTACGATAGCAAGGACACATGGCACGAGCATATAAGGACAAGTGTCAAATCTTTTCATCTTTTCAGGCCACTGGAAATCATAATTCTGAGTGACATGTGGTAGCCACTCGGCTCTTGACACGTCTTTTAGTGACGCAAGAATGATGTCACTTATGAGTTCTTGTTTCGAAAGTTTTAGCTTCAAAGTCCTGAAGGCTCAAGTATCGGGGCGGAGGAGAGTCGTCTGATCACCGCAGATGGTGGATCGTTGATTTGGCTCCATTTCATAGTTTCGGATACCGAGAGTTGGAGGAGTCAAAGACACTCATGACAAGAATGACGAAATGCAAAATCGTGAAGCACCTTTTGGCGCAGCCTGTGGTCACCGTCGGTGGTCACGTGAGGGGAAAGAGCTAATGGAGCTAAGCTCCTTTTCAGCGATCGCAACATGAAGAGTCGAGACTCTTCACCACAGGATTCCCGAAGTCATGAATCGTGAAGTGTTAATTTGGTTAGCGAGTGGTCACAGCATGTGGTTACATGGTCACGAGAAAGGAAGGATCCAGTCCAGCTAAGCTCCTTTTCAGAGTTTCAGGGACCACAACTTGGAGTGTCAAGACCCTTCGACATAGGATTGCCGAAATGTGAAATGCATTTTGATTAGGCCTGTGGTCACAGTCAGTGGGAATATGGGATAAACACAAGACCATGTGGATTTAATCCAACCGTGCTGGTTATTTGAGCATCTTATCGAAGGGCTGTTGTTGATCGTTACGATTAATTGTTTAGTTGCGATTTAGTTAGCGACAGTTGGCGATTCAGTGGCTGAAGCATTGTTGTCCTAGGAATTTGAGGTGTAAATGAAGTTGTGGGAGTGCATAAAAGAAAGACGTAATGAATGTGCGGGGTTGGTTGTTCTGAATGAAAAATGAGTTGAACTGTAAGAAAGGGAAAATTACAATATGCAGAGTGTGAGACCGACAGTATGCGCAGTGTGAGATAAAACTTAGAGATGAGTAACAGATGTTGAATACACATAAGCAAGAGAAGAATTTCATAACAACTTGAACCAGAGAAGAATTGCAGAACAGAGAGAAGCGTAGAAGAATTGCAGGACAGAAGAGAAGTGGTAAGAATTGAAATACTTGCGTTGTTGGTCATTCAATCATTTTACTTATAAATAGGGAGGTAGGGTGGTGCTAGGGAGGAATGTAGTCCTCTGTTTTTCAAGTTGGTGCTTGAATATTCAGAGTTGTAGCTTCCATCCAGTTGTGGCTAGAAAACAGGGTGGTGCTAGGGAAAACACAGAATTTTCTATATACGGGTTGGTGCTTGTATAAATCCAGTTGGTGCTGGAAGATTTAGGGAGTTGGTGCTTCCTTCTAGTGGGTGCTAGAGAAANCATAGATGATGTACAGAACTTAAAAGACTGCCCATCATTTCGAAGAAGAAGAGGTTTTCTCCCTTTATGGGTTTCCTCGTGAAAATCCGTCTCTGTGTATATCTTATGTTTGATTGATGCTCATTATTTATGTTGTCCATATCATGTATAATATTGATGGTCACTTGATGTTATATTAAAAATGGTTTAATCGACTTAAAATTGTTTAATCACAGTAACAACTGATTCACCCCCCCCTCTCAGTTGTCTTAGTAATTTCAACAATTGGTATCAAAGTGGGTTCCTTCTATTCAAAGGTAGATCTATAAGCTTAAACATGACAATTCATGAAGGGACTTCAGAAACTAAGCCTCCTCTATTTGATGGAACAAATTTTTCCTTCTGGAAGGTTAGAATTAGAACATATTTAATGACCTTAGGTGCTGATGTTTGTGATGTAATAGAGACTGGATATACAAATCCTATTGTGTTGGCTTCCAAAGATGATAAGTTAGATTTTTTCCTTAATGATAAGGGAATGAATGCTATCTTGAATGGACTTGTTGAAGTTGAGTTTGTAAAGGCGATGCATATTGAAACTGCTAAAGTTGTGTGGGATAAACTTATTAACAGTTATGAAGGAAATGAGAAAGTTAAATATGCCAAACTTCAAACATATAGGTTGAAGTTTGAACAACTAAAGACGAATGAAGATGAAACAGTTAGCAATTATTTTTTAAGAGTTGAAGAACTTTTGAATGCCATGAAGGGTCTTGGTGAGAAGATTGAAGAAACATTTTTAGTTCAAAATATTTTAAGATATCTGCTTGATAAATTTAATCCAAAATTCTCTGCAATAGAAGAACTAAATGATCTTAAAACTATGTCCATTGATCAACTCCTAGGAACTCTAACTGCATATGAAATGAGAATCAGCAAAGATAAATCCATTACTAGAGAAGCATCTTTTAAAGCAGACAAGAATATTGATTCAGATTTAGATGATATTGAAGCAAAATTTGTGAGAAGGTTAAAGAAAGGATCAGGAAAATATCAAGGAAAACTTCCCTTCAAATGTTTTAACTGTGGCAAGATAGGTCATTTTGCATCTAAGTGTCCTCACCAGAAAATGGACCAAAACTCTGATGATGAAAAGAATTACAAATTCAAGAAATATAGTAAAAACAAAAGTTTATGTGCAAACAATGACAATTCCTTAGAAGACATAGACAGTGATTCATCATGTGAAGACAAAGTGAATGATATTGTGCTTATGGATATGGGAGATCTTGATGATGAACACACAGGAGGTGAAATGGATGATGAAGAAGCTGTGGTGGATATGGAAGGTGAATTAATCAGTGCTTTGGAAGAAATTGATAGACTCAGATGTAAGAAGAGAAAACAAAAACAATTGTTGATGCAATTTAAAATGAATGGTGATAAACCTAATGAAAACTTTGCTCTACTAAAAGTGGAGTTAGAAGAGGCAAAGAAAATAGAAGACATACTAAAACAATAGTTGTCAGAGAAGAAAGCAAGGTGTGAAGCCTTAGAAGAAGAGATAGTAAATACCAGAAAAGAAATGGAGAAGTTTAAGGCATTGTATCACCAAAATCTGTCAAGTATTAAAGCCTCAGAAGAATTAACTTTCATTCTAAATCAGCAAAGGAATCCAAAGTTGAAAGCTGGCTTGGGCTATGAAGAAGGATCAAGTAGTGATCATTCAAGTAATACAGAACCCATCAAGTTTTTCAAATCTACAATCATTGACAACAACCACTCTGCAGAAACAAAGAAAGAAAATCATCCACCAAGAAGGAATGAAAGAAAAAGTACCAAAACTGAATCTGTAGATCAAAGAAATAACACAAACACATATTATGATCAAAGAAATCATCAGCATGGAAGAAGTCGACTACAACCTTTTTTCAGGTACAAAGGTTTTTTCTATGGTTATTGTTTTTTCTGTTCTAACTTTGGTCACAAAGCTGTAAACTGTTCTTTAAGATCTAGATATGTGAAATCAAGATACTCAAGGAATAATTATCTACCACAACAAATATTGAGATAGCCAAGAAAAAAATGACCACGGACTATAAATCATGTGATGGATGGGAGAAGGACGCAGGTGAAACATAACAACAGTTATGAGAACAATAATCGTTATGATCTGTTATTCAATGAACTAGAATGTTACATCTGTCATAACTATGGACATAAAGATGCAGATTGTCGCTTAAGGAATTTTAAGCCAGACTCAAATCCCACTGCTAAAAATTTCAAGATTTGGAAGAAGAAAGAAGATGACAAGTCTAGATTAGTGTTATCAGCCCAAAGACAAAATAATCCCTAGTATATTGACAGTGGATGTTCCAAACATATGACTGGAGACAAAAGTAAGTTTCCGACTCTAAGTGAAATCAAATCAGGGAATGTAACTTTTGGAAATGATGCACCAGGAAAAATAGAAGGTAAAATAATGGTAAGTTTGAGTAATGGCAAAGGGAAAGCTCAAGATGTGTTGTTTGTAGAAGGTCTGAAACATAATCTGCTTAGTGTCAGTCAATTTTGTGACCGAGGATGTGAAATCATTTTTACTTCTAAATATTGTAGAATAAAATTCTTTGAATTCAGGACAGCTAGTTGTAAAAGGGATAAGAACAGAAAACAATGTCTATGTGTTAAAAGAAGAAAAAGAAGAATGTCACTTAAGAAGGTATGATGAAAGTTGGCTATGGCATAGAAGACTTGGACACTTAAATTTTGATCATATAATCAAGCTAAAAAACAGTGGGGCAGTAAAAGATCTTCCAAATATATCAAAGCCATATGATTCTTTTTGTAAACCATGCCATATAGGAAAGCTTACTCGAACACAGTTCAAATCTAAAAACTTTCCTTCAACAGAAAAACCTCTCCAGTTAGTACATATGGATTTATGTGGACCATCAAGAAAAGAAGGTACAGGAAAAGAAAACTATTTTATGTTGATTATTGATGATTATTCTAGACTAACATGAGTTGCCTTTCTGAAAGAAAAATCTGAAGCATATGAAAATTTCAAGGTGTTTAAGGCTCTGATTGAGAATCAAACGGGAAAAATATTGAAGGCAGTAAGGTTTGATAGAGGAGGAGAGTTTAGATCATGGAACTTCAAAGAGTTCTGTGATAAACATGGGATCAAAAGAGAGTACACAATCCCAAGGACTCCACAGCAAAATGGAGTTGTTGAGAGGCAGATTAGATCAGTACAACAAATGGCAAGATCAATGATGAATGAAAAAAATATTGCTCAGTAATATTGGGTGGAAGCAATACATACAGTTGTTCATATTCTGAACAAATCTCATCTCATGCCACACAGTGACAAGACTCCTTATGAATTATGGTTTGGAAGACCTGCTTAAATAAAGCATTTTAAAGTCTTTGGGAGTAAATGTTATATCAAGAATAATGGTGAAAATATTGGAAAATATGATGAAAGGGCTGATGAAGGTATATTCTTAGGTTATGCTATAAATAGTAAAGGTTACAGATGCTACAATAAGAGGCTACATAAATTGGTTGATTGTATTTACATAAAATTTGATGAAGAAATCCCGATAGGAAATGTAAGCAGTGTTGAACCAATCACAGAAGATATAATTGAAAGCGAAGATGAACAGGTCCAAGGATCAGCAAGAGAAGAATATGAATCAGATGAAGATATGAATACTCTAACTGACACAAATCAGCAGAAAGAAGAAAAATCACCTCTCAGAATTGTTAGAAAGAATCATCCTGAAAATCAGATAATTGGAGATATAAATAAAGGAGTTCAGACAAGAAGGAAATTGATTAAAGACTCAGAACAATCCCATGTTGCGTTTTTATCTATGGTTGAACCTAAAAAATTTGATGAAGCCAGCCAGCATGATGATTGGAATAGAGCTATGAATGAAGAGCTTGACCAGATTGAGAAGAACAATACTTGGGATCTTGTTCCTAGACCTGAAGACAAGAATGTAATAGGTTCTAAATGGGTGTTCAAAAATAAATGAATGAAAAAGGACAATTTGTTAGAAATAAAGCCAGATTGGTCTGTAAAGGGTATGCACAAGTTGAAGGTCAGGATTTTGATGAAACTTTTGCACCAGT
>JASDQU010264648.1:1754-12649 GCA_032191745.1 Picea mariana
CCTTGATCTCCCATCTATGCATTGTGACTATTTGGAACAAGAGAAAGGAGTAAGAGAAATGATAAGAGGCCCCTTACCTATGGTGCAAGGAGCCCTACTAATTATGTTGGGTTATCTAATGGTTAATATTTTTGTTCAAAGGTGGCTTTTACTATGGTAAATTGTATAGTGGAAACTGATACATTCAAAGTCAGCTTCAATTCTTTAACTCACCAAATTTATGAAGTGAAACATTATCTTTGAGATTATCACTATGAAGAGCCATTTCAATGCACATTCTATATTCCCTAGATTAACGATCAAATTCCAAGCACTAATTCTATTTTCAAATTGAAGAGTATATATGTTCCCAACCCTTCCATGATGAAAAGTTGTCACACATAATTGTACTTCTAGTTACAAGAATAAACTAAGTACACATTTAATAAAGAATTGTTAATTAAAATATTTTCCTATTTATATAGGACTTGTAATACTCTCCCCATTTAAGTATTGATCGTTAACAACCATTATATTACTAGTTAAATTGTACATTTCTCTTACTGTAATCCCCAAGCTAAACTGTAAATTTCTCTTACTGTAATCCCCAAAACCATCTTCACTATATATGTTCAAATGAATTTAGACTTATTTTAAATAATGTAAACATTTATCAAAATATATTATAAGGAGGTAATATACCATGGTTTAGAAGCCTCTACTTATGTAACATGGGGGAAACCTATGCATTAATATCAAATAAGATGAGAGGGACTTTTATAAGTAATCAGGAGAAGAAATGGAGGGCTACTCTTTATAAATGCTTGCAAAATCCCCTCAAGAATCACAACAAAGGGGGAAGTCCACAAGCACAACTAGCATGTACTATAGTTAATATTGTAAATTAGGTGTTGGATATTAACTTTACAAACTAGGAAAAAATATTATATATATATATATATATATATAGAGAGAGAGAGAGAGAGAGAGACCATGTCAAGTGGGGTCTCATACACTAATTTGGTGTTTTGGCTTAGCTATGATTTTAAAATTAGATTGTTATTATTTTTTATCACTGGTGGAATCGACATTGAGTTGTTCTCGGGGGATAAATAAATTGGAGGACATGAGGGTGGCCCCCCATGACTTCAGGTGGTTAGGCTCTCCGGAATTGAACCTTACCCAATGGTGAAAATGGTGAAAAAATCCTCGCTTTCCACCATTAGATCCAACCTCTTTAAACTTATTATTATTATTATTATTTTATAATTTGTTAATTATCTCATTTTTAGAGAACCTTTTAAAGAAAAACGTTAATAAATGGACAAAATTCAAACTACTTATTATTATGGGAATTTTAACTTTATCTTTAAAAATTTTGACCCATTTTAAAATGATTTAGATACATTTTTAACCCATTCTAAAATGATTTAGGTAATTAGAATTTGGAAAAAAAAATCAAAGTAAAATAAAAAATTACTTTTACTCATTCACAAAATTTAATTTAATTTTAAAATTTATAATCCATTTCTAAATGATTTAGGTAATTGAAATTTAAAAAAAATAACAAATTAAAATAAAATTAAAAAAAAATTAATTCACTTTTCAAAAAATAAAAAACAAAATTGCATATATTATTTATTTGTTTTTCACCTTCCCAAAAAAAACTAACTTCAAATATAAACCCTTATCAAAAGATAAAAAACAAAATCGCCTCTATTATTTATTCATTTTTCACCTTCCCCAAAAATGAACTTCAAATATAAACCATATCTCCAATCTAACCCTAAAATGAAGGGCGGTTTAGTGCATCCTTACCCATTTGTCACTCTTCCCAAAAATTGAACTCCAAATCTAAACAATATCTCCACTTTCTAAACCAAACCAACCAATCAGCTCTCTTCTAACATTTGCTCGCAATCGAACCCTAAAATGAAGGGTAAGGGTTATTCATTAGAAAAATAAATAAAAATAAAAATGAGATATGGGATATTGACGTTGTTTAATTGTACTAAGAAATGTTTTTTTAGAATTTGGGATATAAATATGTAGGAAATTAATACTTTTTATTGTTTAAAATCCATTCTAAATATAGAAAAGGATTTAGTAGGTTGAAAAATTCTTGAAACACAAAAATAATCACTCAAATTGTTGATTTAACATTTTCTTATCGAATTTTGAATAAAAAGTCTAAAAACCATTTGAAGTTTAAGTTTTAACGCAGATTAGTTTAAGTGCTATTCTCAAATATAAAATAGACTTGTTGAAGGTTATTCATTAGAAAAATAAATAAAAATGAGATATTGGATATTGACATTGTCTAATTTTATTAAGAAATAGTTTTTTAGTTAAAATCTGGGATATAAACCGACAAGAAATTAGTATTTTTTATTATTTAAAATCTATTTTTAAATGAAGAAATGGATTTACTAGGTTAAAAAATCCCTAAAACACTAAAATTATATAAAAATAATCACTCAAATCAACTGATTTAACAATTTCTCACCAAATTTCAAAAAAAACTCTAAAAACGACGTTTTACGTTCGATTCTCAAATACAAAACACACTTGTTGAATCTCGATTTTTGCACAATTGCCGTTATCGAGTGCGATTTTTGGTCGATTAATGGCAACCCAATACACAATCATGAGTCTCTCGATTTGACGAGAGGCTTGAAACGCCAACCCAATTCAAGTTAACGCCCTAAATCCCCGCTAATTCCACGCTGTTGAACGACTGTCTGCACTCCTTTTCACGTTCATGGACGTTGCCAGGAACACTTAATTATTGCTGCCATTGAAACACATGTTGCGGGCACAGGGATCACGGGCATCCGAGTGGGGTGGGTTATTACTATATATCGGTAACTGCTAACACCGCCAACCGGGCCTTGTGTTTTTTATATATTTTTATTCGATCTTCTCTGCCGAAAACAGACGGGGCAGGTTGGCAATCGCGTCACAGCTGCATGTGCAGTGCATGATTTCCAAACTTTTTATATTACCGTGATGTCATGGGAACGCGGGATCCTCTCTGTCTCTGTGCTGTGATGTGATAAACATAGCCAAATTCCCTTCGCTTTCTTGCTTTTGAGACCAGACCAATACTCCAACGGCTCTTTTAATGCTCTAAGGCCATCCATCTATATCTATCTATTCTCGCTTCCTGTCTTCCCGTCCTGGTTACCAGAGATAAGAGCTCCATAACTTAGAAGCAGCAGAAGCATTAGGGTTTCGGCTTTCGCTGGGTTTCTACAGCACCAGGTATGCTCCACTTATGCTTTTATTACTTCTAAGAATAGAGGGTTTTTTAGCTAGATCTATTTCCCTAATACACGGGTTTTGATAATGCAGCTCGATCCAATGGCTTCAGACCGGAGAAGAATGACGTATTTATGTATTATGTTATGGTTGTGCATTGCTACTGCTGAGATGAATACAGTGCTTGGCGATGTGGGCGTGGTATTAACAACTGCTCCAACGCCTGCATCCACCAAGTCTACGCCGCCTGCTGCCAGCCCTAAGCCCTCCAACTCAACAGCACCGCCGCCAGCGGCCTCCTCCCCAAAGGCGGAGCCGCCGCCTTCCAAAGCTCCGGTAGCGGCTCCGACCACCGCCCCACTTCCCAGCAAAGCCTCCCCTGCAAAGGCTCCCAGCAAGGCTCCCCCTACAAAGACCCCCGCCGCCGCACCCGCAGCGGCGCCAGTCACCACCCCGCCAGCGCCGCTGGCACCCGCTAACCCTCCCGCCGCTTCTACTCCTCCGGTTTCCGCTCCTCCAGTGGCCACTCCGCCTGTTTCGTCACCTCCGGCTTCTGCGCCCGAGGCTTCACCACCGGCAGCAACAGAAACAGCTCCGGCACCTGCACCCACAAAACACAAAGCAAAGCCCAAGACTAAGCCCAAGACTGGCAAGACCAAGAAGAGCAAACACCATGCTCCTGCTCCTGCTCCCGTTCGTTCTGCATCGAGCCCTCCTGCTCCTCCGGCCAGTCAGCCATCTTCCTCAGAGGATTCCGTTGCTCCAAGCCCAAACGATTCACCAGTAAATTCCCCAACCCTACTTTTCTGATTATAATATTGTTTCGTACTTTCGTTAAGATCTGACATATCTGTTTATTTTTTATTGTGGTGGAATTGCAGAATGGAGGAATGAGAACAGTCAGCATCGGGGTTTTGGGCAGCCTCAGCCTCTTCCTAGCAGCCGCCTCCCCGCTCCTCTTCTTCATGGGGGTGTAGATTTCCGTTTCTCTGCTGCTAGGTTCTGCTCTGCTGTTATGGAAGTTTTGAAAGATCATGCATCAGACGTACACTATTTAATGAAGAATTCTATTGAATTCGATTTTTTGTGAGATCATCGCCTTCACATATCTTACCCATATTCATTGTCATTGGATTGATTTGTACTGTGGACTGCAGGACCATTCTATTCTATTCTATATTATAGATCWTTTACGATATATTATCAATAAGATGCATTTTGAATTTTTCACTACCTTGTGGATTTCATTGAAATGGGAAAAATAACTGTAGRGTTCAAGCATTTCACTATAGTCTTGTCATGTTACACTGTCTTTCATGTTTAGTCTTCATATAGGCAAGTTGCTATAATGTAACAGTCAGGTTAATAGCTACTTTGACGATCCAATGTTTCATCAGAACACTTATTATTATAYACTAGTAATGGTATCTTTAAATGAAGGAAAACAAATGAGGAATGCTGTGAAAAGACCTTTGGTTAATAGCTACTTTGACGATCCAATGTTTCATCAGAATACTTATTATATATTAGTAATGATATCTTTAAATGAAGAAAAACAAGTGATTATATACTGCAAAACAAGTGAGGAATGCTGTGAAAAGACCTTTGGTTAATAGCTACTTTGACGATCCAATGTTTCATCAGAATACTTATTATATATTAGTAATGATATCTTTAAATGAAGGAAAACAAGTGATTATATACTAGTAATGATATCTGTAAATGAAGGAAAACAAGTGAGGAAAGCTGTGAAAAGACATTTGGTCCCTAATAGGATAAAGGTGGAAAATAAAGGAGGATGATTGAGGAATGCTGAAAAAAATAAAATTAAATGAGGGAAAACGAATGAGGAATGCTGTGAAAAGACCTTTTGTCCCTAATAGGATAAAGGTGGAAAGTAAAGGATGATGGTTGGGGAATGCTGTAAAAAAAACTTTTTGCTACTAATTGGAGGGAAATGAGTGAGAAATTCTGTGAAAAAGACTATTTCCTCGTAATAGTATAAAGGTGAGAACTAAAATGAGTGAGTAATCTTCCTCCTAATAGGATAAAGGCGAGGTGGGTCAGTTCATTCACTCATGGGCAAGTTGATTACATGCTATTCACCATCCAGCAATAGGTGTAATCTTACTGGAATGATGTCATAGTGATATTTGAGAAAATAAGAGAAGTCACATATTTGAGAAAATAAGAGAAGTCACAAAGGCCACTTTAGTGGAAGAAATTGCAGATGTCATGGTGATATTTGAGAAAATAACAGAAGTCACAAAGGCCACTGAAGTGGAAGAAATTGCAGGGTCAAGCGGAGTCTCAACCCCAGTTATTTGAGAGGGTTTTAGCGTGGAAATATCCTTCAATCTCTCCTACAACATGATCACAAGGAAGTCATGGGGTTGAAAAAACCCACAACACCATCTTGTGAAATTATAATCTAGGCTATAAACCCATAGGGTTTGAGGTCGTAAAGGAATTATAAGGTACAATGTTGCATAGAGATTATACCACAAAGTTCCAAGGTTGAGTGTGGGAGATGTTGCAGATGTGAATTCTATATTCCGAACTTCTGAAACATACAAGGTCATACAGACCACAATGGGCCTTTCTGGAAACTGGAAACCAAAGTTCTGCAAAAATATGCCGGTCATAAAGCCACAATGCAGAACATGGAAAAGATTCACTTAAAAAGTGGAGAGGAGTCAAGGGATTTGGCATTAAACTTCTCTCTATTCAGATTATATTATAGTCCAGCAGCAAAATTGTTTGTATTTGCAAGATATCTTGTATAACAAGAATTTGCAACATATCTTGTATAACAAGTATAAAAGTTGCAGTGGCTTGCAAGAGCTTTTTGAAATAAAAGTTTGTGTTACAGCATATCTTGTATGACAAGTATAAAAGTCGCAGTGGTTTGCAACAGCTTTTCGAAATAAAAGTTTTAGTATTACAGTTTTTGTGTAGCGGTGAAGTATCTTAACACTTTTGTGGTTTGTTCTTGCTGTTTGATCGTAGATCACTGGAAAGAGAAATCATTGCACATGATACCCATAAATGTAGTTAGTATCTGATGTTGGTAATATTTGAATTTTTTAATCCTTATTTTAGTTAAAGGAATTAACTTTAGCATGAGAAATGTCAACCCTTTTATAATTTGAATTTTTTAATCTTTAGTTTAGTTAAAGAAATTAGAGGAATTAGCTTTAGCTAAACTTTTACTTATGAAACAAAGCATAAATTTTGCTTATGAAACAAGGTATAAGCATGAGAAATGTCAACCCTATTGATAAAAGGTAGCTTTGAAAGTTAAAGTAAAGCTTCAATGAGGTGCATTAATAAATTAAGCCAAACATCTCAGTCAACAAAAATGAAGTTGGAAATTTGGTTGGTTGAGTGGCAAATGTCAAGTCATAATGGGGTGCACTAAGTCAAACACCTCACTAARAGATTAAGTTGGACACCTCACTAATAAACGAAGTTGGAAATTTGATTGGTTGAGTAGAAAATGACAAGTCATGCCCTCATTTGGTGGCAAAGATTTTTTCACCAATAAAGGGGAAAAACACACTGTGACAGGTCATACCTTCCTACCTTCCTGTTGGYTGTGACAGGTCATACCTTCCTCTGGGTGGTAACAGAGGGGAAAAAAAKTCTTAGTCCTTAGCAGCCACAAGAGTCTGCCCAGATGTTGTAGGAGTACTTGTMAGAGTACTCGTAAAAGTAAGAAGATGAACAACAAGATGTTGTAGGAGTACTTGTAAGAGTACTCGTAAAAGTCGGAAGATGAACCATTTGAAGAACCTTCTGAAATAAGTAATGAGATAGATCCTTCTATATCGTGAGTGGAACCTCATATCTTCTCTATATCCAATCCTCGTCACTTACTAAACAAGTTTTATTAAGATATCAACTACATCAAATTTCAAACAAGTTTAATTAAAGAAGTTTTGCCTACTTGAGTTAGAATATCAATAACATAGTCTTTGGATAGAAGAAAAATGAGAAAAGGTCAATAATTATTTATTGAATTCTATTTGTACATGTAATCTCCCAAGTTTTGCTTTATTTTTAGCAAATTAAAGTGAATGGAAAATAAATTATTAATTAAAGTTTCATTAATGTGGGATTGTTTATGATTTTATGGAATAACTGAAAACCCATGATAATAAGGGTTGTTATTACTAATAATAAAGATATAAAGAAAATAAAAAAGATGTAATGGTAAAAAGTTTCAACGCATATTTATGTCGAAGGCATTTTATAGGTATAACTTTGGAAACTATCTTTGTCCATCTGTGTTGTCCTTCGAAACTGCTCCTCCGTCATCACCTTTAAACTCTCCCATGTACAAACGACATAATCACCTCAGTTTGATCGGATTTTCTCCATTGTCTCATATCCAATCTGATCGGATTTTCCCCACCGCCTCATATCCGATCTGATCAGATTTTACCCCACCTTTCCTCTATACATCGCCTGCCCACCTCCCCAAGAATCTCTTTTCCACCTCGCTATCAAATACGGCCCTCTCATGTCTATCTCCCTCAGAATGAAAACTACAGTGGTCATCTCCTCTCCCGCCCTAGCAAAGGAAGTTCTCAAAACCCATGGCCACATCTTTGTAGGCTGGATTGTCCCACAAGCATCCAAAACTCTTTCCCACCAAAAGTCTTCATTTCTTCTATGCCAATATGGAGCTCATTGGCATATGCTTATACACATATCCAACAATGAAATCTTCTCTGTTAAGAGGCTAGAAGCTCTGCAAGATCTCAGAAGAGATCAAGGACATTTAATGATTCATCAGATTTTTGAAGACTACCTAAAGGGATCTGAGTGTGTAAATATCAGACACATTACATTCCACTTTGGGTACATCTGAAGTGGAATGCAATGTGTCGTAATGTGTGTCAGGCTTCCTTTGACAAGTCAAATGGTTCATCTGATGTTGGGGTCACTCATCCACTCGCTCATCCACTCATTTGAGCGAGCACCTGCTAAGGGGAGGAGTGTCGAACATGTATACATGACCAAGAAGCCGAAAATATTGTCGGTAGCAACAAAAAAGGCGATAGCAACAAAATAAAGACAACAAATAGATAGTAGCAAAGAGATAACTATGAATTACATCAAATCCTTCAGTTTAATATGACTCAATACCTTATTTTCATAAAATCATAAGAAAAAAATGTGAATGCATCAAATTTTGTAAGTTACAACAATACAATAATTCATCGTTTTCATGGTTAGTTTAAAGCTGGAAACAAACACTATAAGCATCAAAACCTTCAAACTACACCAACCCACTAGACTATTTCTTTCATGAATACAACAAAAAAGCACGGCATGCATGAAAACCTATTACAACTCCTCAATTTCACTAATTTTCAAAAAGAAAAAGAAGGATTCTATTCATTAGACCTTCAAAGTGACTCCCGTTTATGCATAAATCATCCACAAAGAAGGATTATTTCTACCAATACCTTCGAATTACAATAACCCAACACTGAAAAGTGGTAAAGAAATGAGTTACATGCACTTAAACATTCCAATCACATCAACCCAATCCTTCGTATTTTAAGACACCCATATACAAAGCATTGTATGCTTCAATAACTTCAAATTTTGACAACCGATTGCATTTTTTTTAAATACRGAACTAATGGATCGCCACCTTGTCAAAAGTCATATCCAATGTTTCTCCTTGTAGTTCTTCCTATATACAGGAAAAWATTGTAGATAACTCAAAAAATTATATTTAACACTTTCCTTGTAGGATAATAAAAGAAATTTCAATATCAAAATTATTCTATTTTTTTCAAATTTGTGTKCTTTTCTACAAATTCCCTTCCCCGTAGTTTCCCAATTGGGATTTGAAAATCCAACATATCCCCCAGCCCCTGAGACGCCAACTGAAATCTTTACTAACAAATCGAATCTTCCTTTAAACAAAAAGAATGGTCATCTTCCTACAAGACTCTGTCATTTGTCTGTGCGTATCATATTGATTGACATAAAGAGTGTGTTTCCATATGTAATGTATATATGTGTTTTTCTTTTTGCAGCATGCCATAGCCTATATGAATGGAGAAGAATATTATCGTGCAAAAGCAACTATGAATGTCTGGGATCCCCACATAGAACCTTCAAACAAATTTAGTCTATCTCAAATGTGGGTTCTCTCGAGATCGAAGGAGATATGAGATAATATATATCTCGACAACAAAGGAGATGTGATGGTGGAGGAGGAGATAGGAGATAAGATCTATCTCGACAACAAAGGAGATAGTCGATAAGATTAAGGAAAATGAGATGGCAGAACATCAAAGAGAGATAGAGAGATATGGACATGTGGATACATGATGTGACGTGTGGTATTGACGTCAAGTGGTATTGGTTGAGCGTCCAATATTGAATACAAGGAAAATTAAGGGAAATATTAAAAATTCAATTTAATTTTACTTGATAGTTGTATACAAGGTGGTATTGGTTGACGAGTTTTTGGTTGTTGACAAGTTTATGTATATATGAAGAGCTTTTGCTCAAAACCTGTCAACGGGGAAAACCTATCAATTAATACCAAAACCTGTCAACCAATACCACTTACACCACCTATCCCTACCACCTGTCCCTGTCGACGGTTCGTCTGGATTTGGACCCTCCCTACCACGACGTGAGCGGTTCCATCTTTAATCTCCAACATCAGCAGGATTCCCTGTTTAATTGACTCTCGTCGCATGAGCGACTCCATCTTATGTGTCCAACATCGAGAGCATTCCCTGTTTAATACCATGTCTATGGATCACTTTGGCCAAAGTCACCTCGATTATGAAGAAAAGAAAAATTAAATAAATTATATTCAAAAGATCTATTAATTAAATTAAATTTCTCAATTTATTATTAAAATCACGAGCTCAAGAGTTCAAGACCAAATACCATGCCTATGGGTCACTTTGGCCGAAGTCACCTTGATTATGAAGAAAAGAAAAATGTGGACATGTAAAGAGCAACGTTAGTCCAGGGCAATAAAGACACTTTACTTTCTATGGAAAAACTTCCATATGGTATTTTGCACTACCACTAGGATCAATCACAAATTGGATTGATTTTGAAACTACTTTCATGCAAAAGTTTGGTGAAGACAAAAGTGTTGCCATCTTAGTTTTAGAATTATCAAGAATAGATTAAAACAATCAACCATCAAATTTAAACTAACCAACCTAAAAATAACTTCTGATTAAAGATGCTACACCTTACTCCCCATCTATAAATAGTCACAAAAAAAATGGTTCTTCTTCACAACTTGTAGCAACAATTGTGGTTTCAATAATTATTGGTATATTGTATTACTATCATAATATCTTGTTAATAATAAAAATTTTTATTATTTTTAATAATAATATTTTTTATTATTAATATATGATGATTTTTTTAAATTCTTATGATTTTTAATAATAATAATTTTTTATTATAAATATATTATGTTTTTTTAAGTGAATAATAGTTATTTTTTTTTTTTAAATAATAGAAGTACTACTAAGATGTATCATACGTTCAATTGATATATCTAAACACTTATTACTTATTTAAATATATTAAATTTGTATTTTATTTTATAATTAAATTTAATATTTTTTTTAATAAAAAATTAGAAAGACATT
>JASDQU010264650.1:0-13273 GCA_032191745.1 Picea mariana
AAATCTCGATAAGAAATATTACTAAAATTCATGACATACCGATTATTACAGAGAATACATTAAATATTGAATCCTCTTACCAAGGGACGATATTCATAACCCCCTTCGACGTGCCCCTTCTCCCTACAATGTCTTTGGGCTGTTGTTATTAAAAGTCTTCTATTTTCCAAGCCTCTCCAATCATAGCAAGGGCAATAACATTTTCCATCACCCCTTGCCTCTAATGCCGCTCTTAATCGAGCAAGCTTCTTGTCATTTTTGTTCATTGTGACAAATCCTTGTCCTGACAAGTAATTGTCTTACCTACACCATACCAAACATTAAGTTGTGAATTTTTTATATTTTGGCTACTCCTTTTGATTATGATATGTTTATTTACAGTGACCTACATCTTTATAATAAGGTCAACATCTTTATAATAAGGTGATCATATGTGTAAAGGATCAACATCATGACGACATAGATAACATCTTTATAATAAGGTCATATGTGTGTACAAATGTTTTCTTTATATAATAACGACATATATACCTAACATAAGTTTAGGATTAGTGTTTACGTATCTTATTAGTCCCTGCTAAAGCAGAAAATATAGCAATCAGTTACTATCATTTCACCGATCAGGGTTGAGTTTCAAGAGCAATTCCATATCTTTATCAATGAAAAGAGAGAGAGATTATAACTACAATTGAAGGGAAAAGGGTATGTGGATTCCATAAACCTATAATATTATGGAATCCACATACCCTTTTCCATAGAATATACTAACTAGATCCAAAAACCAAAGACATGAAATACGGTACTACACATATTATAATATATTATCAAGGAAAAAACAAGCTAAATGCAAATTGGACATTTGAAAAAAAAATTACAAGTTAAATGAGTACATCAATAAAAAATAACATACTAACCTTGCAAGTTCAAAATCCAAGCTATGTAGATCGAGAATTGGATTTTTTCAACCAGTGGGTGATGGAAAAAATAAACAACTCAAACAAAAGCCAAGAACAGTGTTGCAACTATAGCAATTGTGTCGCAAAGTCTCTTAAAGTCACTTATATATAGATAAAATAGTCAACTAGTCATTAAAACCGACCAATGAGATAGGCAAACTTTTCGTCGTTATTGCCACAAAAGTTCGTCGCTATAGCGACGAAAATCCCGACTAGGTTAAATTAAGATTTTCGTGGATATTGCGACGAACTTTTGTGGCAATATCCACGAAAATCCCTCCCTCTTTAAAAAAATGATGAAACTAGTGGAAGCGTGGAAAATTTTTGTGGAATAATCCGCCCATATGTAGTAGTGCCTGCAGTTGGACATGTTGGTGCTTGTTGCTTGCTTTTGTTTGCTTCAACTTTGCAAGATTTGGGTCTTGCACCCGCAGTTAGAGTTATTTTTTGACTTTACGGGGTTCAAGTCCTGCACCCACAATTTGACCTGCGCTTATGTCGTTCATTGTTGTCGAGTAAGTTTCAATACCATAATTTCATCCATATTCGTTCTTTGTTGTTTACTGTTTGCAGTTTGCAAGTAAGAATTTTTAGGTATTTCCACTCGCATGGTCATCATATGTTTCAGATTTCTTATATGCATGGAATGCAATTTGGTCATCATTGAAGATACATATATTGTTTATTGGTTCAGTGGTTGTTGCTTCTTCGTTGGTTCAATGGTTCGTTGGTTGCTGCGTGTTGTCGTTTGGTTCAAGTTTGCAAGTTTGAGGTCATGTAGCTACAGTTGGGCCCGTTGGTGCTTGCTCACTGGTTTGTTGCTTGATGCTTGCTGCTTGCTTTTGTTTGCTTCGAATTTGAAAGGTTGGGGTCCTGCACCGGCAGTTGGAGCTATTTTTTTGTACTTTGCAGTGTTCAAGTCATGCACCCGCAAGTGGACTTGCGGTTCTATCGTTCATCATTAACGAGTAAGTTTCAATAACATACTTTCATTTGTATTCGTTGTTTACTATTCACTGTTTACATTTTGCAAGTAAGAATGTTTAAGTATTTGTTCATTGTTCTTGTCCTGCAGACTTTCCATAGAGGTTGGCATATCTTTTTCTCCCGCTCTTAAATTTTCCTCCGATTTTTTCTCGAGACTCTGCACCATGTCCATGCCAATGTTGTGTGCACAACTCCGGCTGTCATTTTTTCTAGCATTGCAAATTCCGATCCTTTGTCGTGTGTGGCGAAGTGGAAATCTAGCGCCTATCACGTACCTGCCTATCCCGTACGGGAATCAAACCCGTGTTTTTCACATGGAAAATACGATGTCAAGCTTGTTGCCTTTGCAAGGATGTTCTTGTAGAAGAAAATTGCATGTAGGTATAGAAGGGATAGGTATGGTACAGCGTTGCCTAGGCTGCAACAAAATTGCACAAAATTGGCATATCTTTCCATACTGCTCTTAAATTTTGCTCCAATTTTTTCTCCTAACTCTGAACCATACATACATGCCTTTGAAAAATGTTCTTGTAGAAGAAAAAGATGTTGAGATGGTGGTAGCAAGAGTAGTATTTCGTGGATTGCAAATTGCAATATTCAATCTCTATGCCGCTTCGCGTGCAACATTGCTAACATAATGAATGTGTTTTCAAATGCATCACACCATTTACATCTGGACGAAACCATTATCATTCTAGGATACTTCAGTGTTGACATGCTACAAAATAGTGCCATAACAAATAATTGGAAAACTACATGTGCAATTACAATGTCCACTTTCTTTTGGTTAAGATAAAACATGTACAAAACACACTTATTAACCATATATGGTGAAATCTGCCCTTATCACAATACAACCTCTTTATCTTATACACAGACTGGTCTAACCACGATACAATTTGTCTTGTACTTGAATTATGAAATATACATCAAAGATATTACAAAATTATATTTCCATGACTCAAAGCATATTTGGATACTTTGTTGCACAAAACCAAATCATTCAGTTACGACCATCCAATTTCTTAATATTTTCTGGCTTGTAATATATTTTGGACAGGAAAAATTCTATATAATTACAACCATGGATAAAGAAAAGCAAAGTTTCATGTTTCTAACTCTCTTTTATTCTATTCCTTTGATTCTCATTTATTGTATGTACATATTACTTGTTCTCCCTTGCATGCCAGCTTACATTCATGTTCATTGTATTTTGTGCGTTATCACATTGAAACAAACAGAATAACTGAAGAAGACGAAGGACTCTTTACCACAAATGTAGAAGAGGAGATACAAAGGTGCATGCTTCTACTCTTATTTCATATTCCATTGTTTTGTATTTCATTTATTGTCTATATATTTGTTCTACTGCTTTGCACCTAATTTATTGTATGTAGATACTACATATCTTCCTACATAATAACTTATCTTCATGTCAATTGTATTCTCTGTGCTGCTACATTGAAATAAATAGAACTGTATTTATTTTTTTACATGTCTTCCTACATACCAACTTACCTTCATGTCCATTGTATTTTCTGCATTGCTACATTGAAACAAATAGAATAACTAGAGAAGACAAGGGACTCTTTACCACAAATGTAGAAGAGGAGATACAAAGGTGCATGCTTCTACTCTTATTTCATATTCCATTGTTTAGTATTTCATTTATTGTCTGTATATTTGTTCTACTGCTTTGCACATAATTTATTGTATGTAGATACTACGTATCTTCCTACATAATAACTTATCTTCATTTCAATTGTATTCTCTATTCTACTACATTGAAATAAATAGAATTGTATTTATTTTTTTACATGTCTTTTTACATACCAGCTTACCTTCATGTCCATTGTATTTCCTGCATTGCTATATTGAAAGAAACATAGTAGTTGGACAAAAGGATGAAATATTATATGCCACAACAGAGGAGGTTGAAGTACAATTTTCGAAAAGGTATACCAACTGTGATAGTAAATAAAACACACAAAACGAGTAGGTGGATATAATATTGGACTAGAAAACGATGATTTGGAAACAATGGGCCTTTGTTGAGACTTCCCGCTTCCGAACATTGTCCTCCCCATTTCTATCTTCCCACTCTCTATTATCCCTTTTTTTTCCCTCTTCTATACTTAACCGAATTCCCCTCTGTTTTTCCCCTCTACTTATGCTTTGGTTACTTTGCTTAGTCATTTTTTCTGAAAATTTCTAGGTGCGTGGGTTGGTGGAATCACGTGTTCATATTTATACTCATGTTTCTATGTCAGGACTCCGACCAACAGCTTCCTCATTCCATACTTAGTCACTTTTTTTATCGTGGGTTCTCAGGCTCAAGATTGCGCCTTTAGCTTCGGGGGTTCCACGATATACAGATTGGTCACCAGACTCCCCCATCATGCCCTATTTCGCGTTACACATTTTTGCAGTAAAAAATTATGAGGCATACAATTTGACCATCGGGTCTTCATGTTTCTTGAGTATCCCTTGACACCCTGTTTCATATTCCATCTCCTTCGAGCCTGTATATGACATTCAAAACAATTATGGACAATATACAATGTATATGCTTATTCAGCCCTTCTGATGTTCATGTACACATGCTTGCATAAAAAAAAGTTGGATTAGTGACAAGGGCATGAGGAGTCAATCATCGCAAACATCAACATAACGACAAGGCCAAAGGTAAAGATTCATACATTGTGCTCCTGATATGTTTATCAAACAAATATCCTAAGCTATTTATTCATCTATGCCACGATAAATATGATGATGTCATCTGCATCACATACTTTGCAGTTCACAATAAGTATCGACGAGCACAAGTGAATTGCCAAACATAGTGCAAGTTCCACAAACTAAGAGGTATGGTTACAAAACTCTAGCCTCCATACTTCATCCAAGTTGTGTGTCTACTTGTACATTTATGCCAGGAAAAAAAGAAAACAAAAAAATAATGCAGACTACTATTCACATTACTTTTCCTATTCAAAAAATGTCACCAGGTCTAAACTTATAACACCCAATATACTATCAATAGAAGGCTTGAACAACCGCCAAACTGGACAAGTGTTTGTCGGGGACATATTGGTCGTGTATAGCGCCTACTTGGACAAGGCAAACAAAACTAGATGCATTGTGTGTGTTGACATGACAAACAACGAAGCCATGATAACAATCACATTAATTATCCCTACACAACTTGTCCAGAAACATGGAGAAAAGATCTTTCCAGGTAATGGGATATCCATTACAAATTTTAATATATTGCCCAAAATAGTATATGACCGTGGTGATTGTGATAGGATTATATCGCTCAATGAAACAAGTATTGTGGAAAAAATTCCCGCGATTTTTTCAGAATATCGTTTCATACCAGACACAACAATCAGCCAAATTGCACAGAGCAACGACACTTACCCAATCAGAACCATTGGTGCAGCTGTCACACTCGCGAGAAAACTTGGCTCACAACACATTCTCCATATAAAAGATGGAGAGTCAGACAACGACAAGGAAATGTACCGTTCTCCATATCCAGTTTTGTCCTTTAATTTCACATGTACATGTATCTCGGTTATGTTACACAACTATTGCATTGTTCCATGTTGCAGCTGCAATTGTTCGACACCTATTCAAATTTGTTTTCCTCAATGGAACAACAATTGCATAAAGGGCAATTTCCACTTATGCTCTTCAAAAATATAACAAAGAAAAGAGATGTTAAAGAAAGAATATTTCACACGACCCAAGCAACATTTGTAACAGAGTTACGAACATACATAGTATAGGATCTCAAGAAACTAACTAGCTCGACAACTGTTGTGCCTATACATCTACAATTCCATCCACACTTTGCTCATAAAAATTGCCCTCACCAATTTTTTGTAGCTTTTTTTTGTTGTGCAGTTGTATATTATATTGTTCAATATATTAACCAATGTGCTCACATGCCCAGGTTGAGGGTGTTTTGGTTACAGCGAATGCGTACTCGACCCCCTTCGACCTTGTATGTGCCAAGTGCAACTCTCCCGCTTCTGCCTCTGCTTTCATAAATGATGGTACAATTGATTGTATACGATGCAATAAAAAATGCCCTTACATATATAGACATTGCTTCAACGCTACCATCTGAACCATCAACAACACGATCGTACATTGTACAATTAGACAACCTCTGTTACAAGATGTGCTTCCTGGGCTAGCAGAATTGCCATATGAAGTATACCTACAGAAAAAGGCAAACAATGTCTACATGTTGCGCGACTTTCAAATCCATAGCAAATTTACATTAAATGAGGACAATGTAATACTACATATTGGCTGAACCAAAATAAAATAAAATCATATCAAGTGTTGGCAGGAAATGAAACAATCTCATGTGTATCTTTCCATGCCACCCAATGAGGATATGAATAGAGTTTTGCAGTGCCATGGCAAATTGAACAGGAAGCACACAAGAATGTTCAGTCCAGGAATGAGAAGCATGAGGACAAACCACATACAAAGAATCCAACTGTGAATAAATCAGGTCCATCCTTTGAACCATCAAAATGGCTTGCTTCTATGAATGGAACCATCCGGCATTTCCAATATTATTGGAAATTTGGCATTGTTAGAACTGGTAATGATAGAACATAGTATTATCAGAAGCAAATGTCCATAGTGATCTTGCTTCATGGTAAAATAGTAATCGACAAGTTTCTTGGTGCCCATTTGGGGATTTGGTTATAGTTAGTATACAATGCCCAGTCTCCACTGGTTTTGTGTTGTCTTGTGTTTGGAAGACTTTTGTTCATGTGCTTTCGTGCCGTAGTTCAGGGTTCTCATGGGCCCGATTATTTTCTCATGGGAACATATCCCACATGTAAGAGAAAACCAATGCCTTGTGTGTTTTTTTTATATCAAATTGTTCGATTCATAGGTCAATGCGTATTGCTCTATGGACCCTTGTGGGATCTCTCTTGACGCCTTTTGTGTTCATGCGTTGCTTTGTGCCTCGACTTTCAATACATTTGGTGTTTACTTGGCTCTTGGTTGTATGCTTGGTTCTCAAAAATTAATGATACATTCAAGATCTTAGCGGGTTTTCTACAATCTTAAAGAATATAAAGGACCTGATTTGCCTTTTAATGTAAGCTTTGTGAAGAAAATGTAATATGTGGCTCGTTTTAGCACTTTTACTTGATCGATGAAATTACCAAAATTCATCTTCATAAATATTTTGAAATAAAATGATATATGATATGTGAAGTCCAATGGAACTATCATATCAACCACAAAAAATTAAAATTCGTCGTTGTTATACTTACGGTGAAGTTGACAGTACATTAATTTTACTTGAACATCCCAAAATTGATTTTCCTATAGCCTTTCAATGCTTCTCTTATGCAAACACATCCTGGAAAGTATAAGCATGACTCACTTTATCTATTCCTTGATTGAAGAGCCTATTCACAGATTTAATGCACTTCATAGTTCTTGTTAAGACCATCAATGGGGCTTTCTTAACACCAATTCCCGCTTCCGAAAATTGTCATCCCCTTTATTTTTTCCCTCTGCTTTCGCTTTCTGGTTACTTAGTCGTTTTTTGGAAAATGTCTAGGTGCGCAGGTTAGCGGATTCATGTGTTTAGATTTCCATTGATGCTTTTATATCGCGAGTCCGACCGACCGCTTCCTCATTCCATATTCAACAACTTTTTGGATCGCGAGTTCCCATGTAGGCAGGCTCAACATTGCATTTCCATTGTTCCGTCGCCTACAAACAACACCCAAACTTCCCCGATCTACAAATTGACAACCAAATCCCCCTTTCTTTTTCTCTTTTACTTTCCCTTTATGGTTACTTAGTCATTTTTCTGAATATGTCTCATGCTTTTATATACAACACCCGAAGTTCTGCGATATACAAATTGACTGTCGAAGTCCGTCATTATGCCATGTTCCGTGTTACACATTTTGCAATCAAAAGTTCTGAGACATACAATTTGACTATCGGAACCTCACATCTCCTGAGTATAACTTGTGGCCCTATTTTGAAGCCCGTCAATATGCCATGTTCCAAATATGTCTCATGCTTTTATATCACGAGTCTGACCAACCACTTCCCCATTCCACACTTGGCCACTATTTCCATCGTCGATTCCCGACCAGGCTTGCTGAACATTTCACTACCATTGTTCTGCGACCTACAAACAACACTCGAAGTTCCATGATATACAAATTGACTACCAAAGGCCATCATTATGCCATGTTCAGTGTTACACATTTTGCAGTCAAAATTTCGGAGACATACAACTTGACCATCGGGCCCTCAGGTCTCCTGAGTATAACTTGTGACCTTGTTTTGAAGCCCGATCGACCGCTTTCCATACTTGGCCATTTCTTGGAATCTCTTTCATGGGTTGGCGGGTTCACGAAATGTCCAATGCTTAATCGCTCTTTGCCATCCCCGCCACCTTCGCACTTCTTTCTAGATATGCAATTATTAAGCTTTAATGCTAATATCTCATCCTGCAAGAACCGTTAAGATTGTCATTAATGTTTGAAAGGCTGGAGGAGATCTGTCATTAATACGAATTAAACCAAGATTTGTGGAGGGTTGTGTTATCCTTTCTGAGTGTTCATTTCAAGCATCATGCAATCTCTTTCGCACGTCATCCAGTTGGTGGCTTCACGAAATCTCCAATCCTTAATCACTCTTTGTCGTCATCGCCACCTTCACACTTTTTTCTAAGTATGAAATTAGTAAGCTTTAATGGTAAAAACTCATTATTCACGAACCGTATAGATTGTCATTGGTCAGCGAAAGGCTCGAGGAGATCTCCCACTGATACACATTAAACCAAGATTTGTGGAGGGTTATATCATCGCTTCCGAATGTTCATTTCAAACATCATCTAGAGAAAACAGACATTCTCGTTAACTTATGGCAGCAGTTCGACATCAGTTATGTCTAGATACAGTAAACACCTTCTGGCATGATGACCAGAAGTTCCAGTGGTCTAGGGCATATTCTCACCACTCATCTCCTTCCGCTCAAAAGCAAAAAAGAAGATAGTCCCTTGGTGCACTGACAGATATATTTCAAGCCAAAGAATTCCAAGGCAACCCCCCCTGCTCAGACAGCCCGTCTGCCTGCGTTGATGGCCGGTCCTGAGGTTGATGCGGTCGATTTCGATCCGAAAGAAGATAATATGATGAACGATGATACGATGATGGATGATGGCAATGCAGATGTTGTTCCCAATCCTGCGCCCAAATTGAAATCAATCATAACAGGGGGCACTTCCCGGCTCGACGATGGTGGCCCTAACAAGACCAAAGGAAGGGGTTTCAGAAAAGAAACTGACATTGAACGCAATAGCCTCTTTGCAGCTCAAGAGTTTGAGTCTCTCGGCTTGGATGACAGTCCTCTCCCTCAAATATGTATCNATCCTTTCCTTTCATTTTTAGGGTTTTGGATTTGTCCCTGGTGCAACATGTGTCCTTGAAGTCTTTGACTGTAAGGAAATGGTCTCTTGGTGCCCCTAGAGATATATTTCAAGCCAAAAAATTATTCAATTGCGGGACCACTCTCTTGTTCTCTAGATATACAATTAACATCTTAAGGGGTGATGACCAGAACTCCCAGTGGTGCAAGGCATATTCCTACTACTCATCTCCTTCCGCCTAGAACATAGTAATTTGGACCTCTGGAATTGCTTGTGTAGCCTGTGTCCCTAAAGTCTTTGCCTGTAAGGAGGGGGTCTCTTGGTCCCCTTCTGCCCAAAATGAAGTAATTTGGACCTCTCGAATTGCTCGTGCAGGTTGTGTCCCTAAAGTCTTTGACTGTAAGGAGGTGGTCTCTTGGTGTGTCCTCACTTTCAATTTCAGCCTCTTTTGCTTGCCCTACAACGTTTTTTCTCTTCTTCCTCGCGGGAAGCTTGTGAGAACTATCAATTTTACCGTGAGGAGGGTTCTTATGTCCTTCTGCGTTTGAATAATTCTGGGTTGCTTTCTTACTGGGATGGATCATTGGAGTGATGTTGCAGGATGTCATACTCTTGGCAGTGGTGGTCGCGGATTGGAAACTCTTCTCATCGCAGCCTTTTCCCTGTTATTTGTACAATTCAGTGGTGCTTTGCAATGTCTCTAGGTTGCCAGCATCAGGAGAAAGAGTGTTGTTAACCTGTTTCAAGGCAAAGAATTATTCCACTGCAGATCCACTCTCCTATTTCTTTGTCACCTCAGGTCTTCCACAAGATATTGAGATTGCAGCAGCCAACATTGACCTTCCAAGGAAAAGACTGCAAGGACTTCCTAAGAAAGCATGGTAATGAGTTTTGTATGCATGTTCAAGAGCTTGTCGATGGCTCTTGCATGTTGTTGCACAAGAGGAACAACACAAAATTGTATGCATGTTTTTTTTTTTTTTTTTNCTGTACCTGTATTTATGACAAATATGTTCAATGTTTTGGTGCAAAGAACTCAGTCCAATGTTTATGGATAAATTTATACTGCCCACTATTTTTTTATATAGATTTACTATTAAAAAAATTGCCTTGGAATCTTGGTTGGTGCTTCTTTGTTGGATTTAGCACCTCTTCTCGTTTGCATGGTTCGATAGTCTCATAATTCTTGAATATTGTATTGGCTCAAGTAATTTGATCTAATATGGAGAATTAAACAATTATATGGCAATGCATTGTCTCTATCCCATTAGGCTTCTATGGAAACATAAATGAATTTCAGACAGTTTCAACATATTCGTAACGTAGATAGAACATAGCAACACTAATTCATGATGCAGGAGTTGGGGCCCCGCCCAAGAAGTTTCATTTTCATCTCGACCTTGTTGAGAAAACGATCTCTTATTTCCGTTTTGTTTCCTTGATTCCTTTACTCCAAAAGGAAACATTTTATTAGTTGTCCATCCCCTGGCCTCTATTTGAACACTTTTACTTTATTAATGAAATTACCAAATTTCTTCTTCGCGAATATTTAAAAATAAAAATAAAAATTGATATATGGTAGTTGAAGTCAAATGGGGCTATGAAATCAACCACAATATTAAAATTCAAGTTCGTCATTTTTATTTCTAGATACACAATTATTAAGCTTTAATGCTAACAACCCATCATGCAAGAAGTTTAATACTTAAAATAATATGTCAGGTCATTGAAGAATGTATCAAGAACACAATTACTCCCACAAGTTGCAATAAAAACAACTCTTCAACAAATCATTTGCTCACACCCTTTTTAATGGTACAAACACAATAGAAAACGAGTAAGTGGATAAAATATTGGAGTAGAAAATTATGGTTTTGCAACAATGGGGCTTGTTTGAGACCAATTCCCGCTTACAAAAATTGTCCTCCGCTTTTCTATTTTCCCACTCTCTTTTATCCCCTTCTTTTCCATCTTCTATACTTAACCAAATTTTCCTTTCTTTTTCCCCTCTACTTTCTCTTTCTGGTTACTTAGTCGTTTTTTCGAAAAATGTCTAGCTGTGCGGGTTGGCGGACTCACGGGTTCACATTTGCACTCATGTTTTTATATCACGATTCTGACTGACTGCTTCCCCATTCCATACCTAGCCATTTTTTCGATCGCGGATTCCCGGGCAGGCGGTCTCTAGATTGCACTTCCATTGTTCCGCGACCTGCAAACAACATCCAGACTTCCACAATATACAAATTGACTTCCGGACTCCCACATCATCCCCTCTTCCATGTTACACATTTTTCACTCAAAAGTTCTAAGACATATAATTTGATCGTCGAAGCCTCACGTCTCCTCGTGAACCCTTGTCACCCTATTTTGAAGCTTGTCCGATCGCTTTCCATACTTGGCCATTTCTTGGAATCTCTTTCGCGGATCCTCGAGTTGGCGGGTTCAGGAAATCTCCAATTCCTAGTTGTTGTTTCTTGTGCCCGCTACCTTCACACTTGTTTCCAAGTATGCAATAAGTATACAACTTGTCCAGAAACATGCAGAAAAGATCTTGCCAGGTAATGGAATATCTATTACAGATTTGAATATATTAGCCCTTCTTTTCCCTCTTCTATACTTATCCAAATTCTCGTTTCTTTTTCCCCTCTACTCTCTTTTTGGTTACTTAGTCATTTTTTCCGAAAATGTCTAACTACGTGGGTTGGCAGACTCACCGTTTCACATTTGCACTTGTGCTTTTATATCGCGACTCCGACTGACCGCTTCCCCATTCCATACCTAGCCACTTATTCGATCATGGATTCTCAGGCAGGCGAGTTCTAGATTGCACTTCCATTGTTCCGTGACCTACAAACAACACTCGTACTTTCGTGATATACAAATTTACTGCCGGACTCCCACATCATCCCCTCTTCCGTGTTACACATTTTGCACTCAAAAGTTCTGAGACATACAATTTGACCGTCGGGGCCTCACGTCTCCCGTGGAACTATTGTCACCCCATTTTGAAGCTCGTTCGTCCGCTTTCCATACTTGGTCATTTCTTGAAATCTCTTTTGTGGATCGTCGGGTTGGCGGGTTCACGAAATATCCAATTCCTAATCGTTGTTTCATGTGCCCGCCACCTTCAAACTTCTTTCCAAGTATGCAATAACTAAGGTTTAATGCTAACATCTCACCATGCAACAACTATAAAGATTGTCTTTAATGAGTAAAATCCTCGAGGAAACAGTCACACCGACTATCCCTACACAACTTGTCCAGAAACATGCAGAAAATATCCTACCGGGTAATGGGATATCTATTACAAATTTCAATATATTAGCGAAAACGAGTCTGACCGACCGTTTCCCTATTCCATACTTAGCCACTTTTTTGATTGTGGGTTCCCGGACAGGAGGGCTCAAGCTTGTGCTTCCATTGTTCCGCGTCCTGTAAACAACACCCAAAATTCCATGATATACATACAAAAAAGATCTTGCCAGGTAATGAGATATCTATTACAAATTTCAAAATATTAGCGAAAACAAGTCCGACTGACCATTTCCCTATTCCATACTTAGCCACTTTTTCAATTGCGAGTTCCCGGACATGCATGCTCAAGATTGCGCTTCCATTGTTCCGTGACCTGCAAACAACACCCGAAATTCCACTATATACAAACTAATCGTTGGACTACTCCATCATGTCCTCTTTCGTTTTACGCGTTTTGCACTCAAAATTTATGAGACATACAATTTGACCGTCAGGCCCTCACCTCTCCTGAGTATCCCTTGTAACCCTTGTAACCCTATTTTGAAGCCCGCCCGACAACTTTTCATACTCGCCCATTCCTTACTTGCTCTTCCCCGTCCCCGCCACCTTCACACTTGTTCATAATAAAAAAATGTTT
>JASDQU010264651.1:8045-20550 GCA_032191745.1 Picea mariana
GAGCTACATCTCAAAATCAAAAATATATACATGTAGAGTATCCATCTTCTAGAAGCTGATAAGGATTGATGGCTGGAGATGAGGTCTTCAGAGCTCGAGAAACAACTTCAAAATATACAAAACTTGGGTAGGAGTGTAATATGAGTGTACGACTTCACTACCCAGAGGTCTTCGACGACTCATCGGTCATGGACTAGAGAATCTTGATTATCAGACTAAAGGATTCATTGATTTCAAACAAAGACTTGATTGGAATTTCGGGATGGCTGGGCATGGGGGCAAGAGACAAACTATGGAGGGGCCAACTTAGGCTTGGTGAAAAACTTCCCTTGGACAATAGCATGACAAATGATGAGACATTAGCATAAGTTTACGAGGCAGGAGGCAACACAAACTCTCCATATGTTTGGAAGAATAACCAACACATCTCTATGTAGCGAGAACAACTTCCTAAGGTCATATTAAATCCTAGAGCTTGACTAAAAAATGAAAGGATGTGCTTTGTCCAAGGGCGACTCATTGTGCTGCCAAATAAAAATAAAATACTTTTCCCTTCCTCTTTTTGGGGTATATTTGATTTTTTTTGTCTTTTTCAATAATTTTGGAAAAAGAATAAAAGAATGCTATGTTACAAAGGAGGAATCGAGTGTCGAAAACATACTAGTTCCAAGCACACAGAACACAGGGATGCTCAGGGAAAAGGGACATATGCAAGAAAATGACACTCGGAAAAAATCCTCCAGGGGCCAAAGGTGTCAAGACACAGAGGCAAAGTGCTACAGGGCTTGCGTATAAGGCATTCTTCGGATGGTTCAGTTAAGAGCAACATGGAGCTAACATTTAGACCAAAGACGCAGGTAGGCAAATGCGGTTAACAAAACACACAATGGTAATGTCCTTCGATGTAACTTTAATGAGCCTAGAGAAGGTAATCTCAACAGTTTTTCATATTTGGAGAGTCTGAAAAAATGTAAAAGGAGACTCCAATGGGGTACCTTTTTCGAAGGTAGTCTAGTCGGTTTGAAAAAGGGGTAAACTAGCAACGACAAGACGTCTATTCAAAACCATTTTAACGAGCGTGATAAAGACAAGATCACTCGACCATTTTTTCATTTTTAAGGAGTCTGAAACAAACTTAACTATGGACTCCGTCATGAATGTTCTTCTGGACCATTTTAACGAGTGTGAAAGAATAAGGTCACTCGACGATCTTTTCAATTTTAGAGAGTCTGAAAAGAGCTTAACTATGGACTCCGTTGGGGTTCCTTTTTCATAAATTTTGTCCCTCAGGCCCAAAAAATGGGTAAAATTATACCTGAGGGTACTCTTATAGAGAACTAGAGTTCCTTAGAGTATACCTTTGTTTGTACAGTTGACCGTTTGGACCCAAAAAGGGGTAAACTACCGCCAGATAGACGTGACTTCAAATTTCAGTTTAACGAGCGTGAAAGGCCACAAGATTGCTCGACAATCTTTTCATGTTTAGAGGGTTTGAAAAGGGCTTAAAAGAATACCCGTGGGGGCTACGACTCATGTATGAAACTAGTTCAGGTAGAGCCTACTGCTAGGCTTAGACCAAGAGTCTCTTTGATAGTCAACTTGGGAAGTCTCCCAAAAGGGAAGAAAACACAAACGACGGTGTAAGTGCTCCTGCGGGATAGAAATTGTAGTCATGGCTTCAAGGATAGCCTGATATAAAGGCGAGAAATCACGCAAAAGAGGGTTGACAGTCCCAACAGGTGAAGTAAACTGACCATACTCCATATGACGATGGAGGTTCTGGCTAGGACTAGCAGAGTCTATTAGCGAAGAATCACGATCACAAGGGATTGGGGATCTACTAACAACGAGATTGGACTCAGAAAGATACTCAAACCCACTTGGATCAAGAGGGGGAAGCAAGGGCTCCCATGCCCCCATTGGATACACCAATGGATCAATTGCTGATTCCAAGTCTTGAGAAGGAAAACATGATTGCACAGGTTCTTGCTCATAAGAAATTGAACACCGAGGATAAGATGCCACATAATTAACTCGTGACAGGGTAGAGTCTACACGAATGCTAGGAACATATAAAGGGGTAGTCTGAAATAATGCCGAATTAGGATGGTGATTATCTGATGCCAGTTGGTCAATAGTAACAATGCTTCCATTGTGAGGGAAGTGCATCACCCGTAAGAGCGTAGATACCACAACGTTCATAACATATACATAATCACGCCCGAGAAGCATATTGAAATCTAACGGGCCTTGCACCACCATAACATCAACATGAATAATATTCCCACCTAAAGATATAGGTAACTGAGGAAGAACCCCCAAATATTCACTAGGACGTCTGTCAAAAGACAAAAACTCATGCGAAGAAGACAAAAGCTCGATATATCCCAAGACTTTCCAAACCGAGGAGGATAAAATACTTGCCGAGGCTCCCTCATCCACAATACATCGATAAATGTTTGTTGAATTAACTTCAACCCTTATTTGAAAAGGTGTGGCAGAAGGAAGTCAAGGCTCAACAAGGTCATTCCAATCAAAGGAAACCATCATAGGGCTCGGAGGGGGTGTGCTCGGAATGAGCGGAATGCCCCCTTGTTCTAAAAGTATTGAACCGAAAATGATAAAAACATAGTTGGTAGACACATCACTCCCCAAAAGAAGAGTGGGATCATCCGATGACTGCATCGGCATGACCATTTTCGCAACCAATGGCTGAATAGGCTGCGGGACTACATGGTCTAAAGGCACCTCACCCCCCAAAATAGGAGTGGGATCAACCGATGACTACACCAGCATGACCACTTTCACAACCAATGGATGAATAGGCTGTGAGACTACATGGTCTAAAGGCACCTCACCCCCCAAAAGATGAGTGGGATCAGCTGATGAATGCATCAACATGACCACTTTCTCAACCAATGGATGAATAAGCTGAGAGACTACAAGGTCTAAAGGAACCTCACCCTCCAAAAGAGGAGTGGGATAATTCGATGATTGCATCAGCATGACCACTTTCTCAACCAATGGTTGAATAGGCTGGGAGACTACAAGGTCTAAAGGTACCTCATCCCTCAAAAGAGGAGTGGGATCAACTGATGACTGCATCGGCGTGACCACTTTCTCAACCAATGGTTGAATAGGCTAAGAGACTACAAGGTCTAAAGGAACCTCACCCCTCAAAAGAGGAGTGGGATCAGCCGATGACTGCATCGGCGTGACCACTTTCTCAACCAATGGTTGAATAAGATGAGAGACTACAAGGTCTAAAGGCACCTCACCCCTCAAAAGAGGAGTGGGATCAACCGATGACTACATCAGCGTGACCACTTTCTCAACCAATGGCTGAATAAACTGTGAGGAAACCTCAGAACACTTAGAATCAGAAGAGCTTGCAGACATGGACCACAATCTTTGTACCTCTGGAATGTCGGGGCACAAATGAGTAAGGTGATCTCCCTTGCAAATCTTACAAGGGAACTTAGGCTTACGTCCTATCCGTCTAGGTTTCTCAATAGAATTAATGCCCCCAGCATGACTAGCAGTGATTGATTGCACATCTCCAACATGACTTGCAGTGATTAGTGATGGGTCGATAACATGACTTGCAGAGGCTACAAACCTATTACCAGTATGACTAGCAGTGTTTGGAATTTTCCCCCCAGTATATGACTTGCAGAGGGTGGGTGTGTGCCCCAAGCATAACTTGCAGAGGCTAGGATCTGGTCTTCAATGTGACTTGCAGAGGTTGTTGACCTATCTCCAACATGACTCGCAGAGGTTGGAGATTTCTTCTTCCTATTCTTCCTCTTTCTACTTCGTTTAGAATTTCGGTTACTAGTAATTGTACTTTCACCAGAGGTGGGAGAAGGAGGAGGAGAAGACTTTGTTGACGAAGAAACATCAACAGGGTGTCCATGACTTAAGATTCTTAATTGAGAAGCATCAAGAGCATTCGGGACATTTGAAATGGTACCCAACCAAACCAATAGTCCCAAATTCAACCCAAGAATGTACAAAGTGGCCATCAAAGGGACACCAACGTTTTCAAAGAAAGGAAAAGAATAATAATCCCCTTGCAAAGGGGTTCCTTGGTTGGTATCATCGAGAACTTTAGCCATGAAAATATTATGCACAAGTTCTCCCTTTGCAGGATCGTTCAAGTCTGTAAAAGTCTCACACACTGACTTTGAAGAACCAATGTTATCAAAACAACACCTATAAAGAGGTGGCTCCATGTTTCTAAGCGAAAGAATGAAAATTCCTCTCAACCGAAAGAGTGGGTGGTCTACCACCCTAGGTGAGAGACCCAAATCCATGACTGACTAACTCGCTATGGAAAACTAGGGAGCACAGAGCACACACTAAAAGTTCCTAAAGGAAAATCAAGCAAATGACTAACTAGTTGGAAGAACAATTACACCAACCAACACTAGAGCAACTTACCAGTGCAAGTGTAACTCAAATACGGAAGCACCCTCTGGGTATACTCTGCAAAGCGTGGCCCGATGTTTTTTCTAGGTACTATGGTATACCCTCACGGTCACTTGTGTAAGTCCCTAGAAAGATAGGCAACTAGGTTTCCAACGCACAAATAGTCACTAGGCGGGTACAGTCGACAGCTGGGTAGACCACAATGAGGAGGGTATCAAGCCAAAAACCTATCAAGGGTATCGAAAGAAAGTGGTATGGAATACAACTGAGGACCTCGAATGGATTCGAGACCCATGAAGCTCCGTGGCAAATGCAATCGATAGAATCCCAAGACAGGCCCTCTATATGTGTTCTCCACTATGATTGGTCCGGCTTTGGAGGGGTTATCTTTGCTACCTTTTCGCACGCGACCTCGTGTTTATCCTCTGTGTCAGAGGGGGGTCTCAGATAAATTTCACAATACTGGACTTTAACACTCCCTATCACAGACTCTTATGTATGTTTTTCAGCCTTGAAGAGTTTCCTCTCCAACCTAAATCAAGGCTCTAGCCTAATCTAGTTGATGGACCCTACAAACATAAAGTCTAGTAAATTTTAATTAGCGTTCCTTTTACTGGCTTGATTTACTCAAAAAGGGTACGGTAGTGCAACTGATGTTGTTAAGACTCTTGCAGAAAAAATAAATGATAAGAACACTAGCAAAGAACGATTATCTTTCTTATTTTCTTTTTGAACTGCTTTTAAAATTAGAAGAAAACACAACACTATGCTAATTTCTTTTTCTTTTTCAAATAACAATGCAAAGAAAATGGTAGGAAAGAAAGAGATCTAACAAACTAAGTTTTTTATTATTTTCTTCCAATCACAACAGAAATAACAAAATATTCTAAAAGAAAATGATGAATTCACAATTCATGGCCCCCCCCCTCCCCCCCGACCATGAGGGGGAATTTTTTTTCAGAATACAACTCATTTTTCTTAAAATTTTAAGCTAAAAATAAGTTAAAAAAAGCTCAGAAACAAAAGAAATCTTTTAATGAAAAAGCAAGCTATGCTGTAATCAGACCTAAGTTTCCGACTGCTATGACAAAGACCAAGATTAAATCAAGGAAACCCTTGAGAGGTATAACTCTTGATAAAGAAGAGGATGAGTGCCTCTCCTTAAACAAAAATTTTCTCAACAGGCACACTGCTGACAGTTCAACAGCCAGCGTGTGCACGTGAGCTGTGTAAGGTCAAAGCACGTGTACACGCATGCAGGCCGCATGTACCTCTGAAACTCCTAAAAAAAATGAAAATACAAGCAATCAAGCACTGACATAGACTACTAGTATTGAGAACCAGAATCTCTTGAAGACTCAGAAACTTACTTTGACAGAAAAAGAAAACAATTCAAGGAAAATTTCATAGAAAAAAACCAATTTGAGGTGAAACCTAAGCTACAAACTGCAAAAAACAGAGACTAGAATAAGTTCCAAAAAACCCCTGAGAAGGATCACTTCTGACAGGGGAGAGGATGATTGCCTCCTTAAAAGAAATTTTCGGAAATCATACACGTGACTGACACTTCCTTAGCTAGTGTGTACATGCGAGTTGTGTGAAGGTAGGGCACGGGTACACACGTGGAGACCTTATATAGGTCGCGTGTACCTCCGTGGGTCCCGTAAAAAAAATACATTCAAGCAAAGAAACAGAGATAACTAGTATGGAAGACCAGAATCTCTGTTAGCTCAGACTTTTGTAGAAACTTTAAAAACTAGGAATGAAACCAGTTTTTAAAAATACCCAAGAAAAAATATTCCTAGAAACCCTAGAGATCCCCAGTATGGTTGCCAATTCTGTTGTGGGTGGGAAATCCCTCCTATGGACTAGCACTAAGGGTTTTATCATGCATGCATAAATGACCTAAAGATTCTTACTTTTTACCATCATCCCATGCCTAAACCCCAATACTCATATGTAAATACAAGGTTCAAGAGATTAAGTTGACATACCTTATTTTTCGTGTTTGATGTCGATCCCTTTTTGTGCTTGGTCGTTCTTTGATTGCAACTCTCCTCCCAATGCTGACCTGCATTCACTAAAGACAAACAAATAACTCCACATGCATTTGATCTATGAACTAACGGGTTAAAGATTTAATCAATCATACAATCAATATTCCAATAATGACAATCTCATATGGCGGAATGGGAAAAGCAATTCTTTTATTAACTTCACAATGATACCTTACAATGATAAAGTCTGCTACTACTCCTCGATCCTGGTCCTGGGCTCCTCTTTCACTGTCTTCCAACTGCTTTTCTCTATACTTCTCTTTGCACAAGGATGGCTAAAGGTTGGGACAAAGGGAATGCTCAATCAGGTATAGTTTCTTTACTATGATTCTCCCTCTTTTCAAATGGGACCCCTAACCCTTCTTTTATAGGTTAGAAGGAGCTAGGTATTTGGTCGAATGACCAGACATGCATGGTCAAAAGGTTTAGTTAACTTACCCAAAGCTGTGTGTTTCGTCAACAACTTTCATTTTTTCGTGCTTTTGTAGGTACACGCAGGCTGTCTTGGGTCAGCTAGCGTGTACACGTGTGCAGTAATGGAGCAGGGTGCGTGGGCATTTATAAAAGGGGTTTTTAAGAAGAGTTGTTCAACAGTGTTTTGGCAAAGAAGGAATCTAAGATAGCCTGATGCCAGGTAAGCATGTCTGGTGAAAATTAGGGTTATAACAGCTACAGAGTTTTCTCTACCGACTGGTTACTCTTCCAGTCCCTATAGAGAACATTATGGATGCCTCCTGCATCTATTTGTCACATCATTGAGTCTATGATGCCAGAGTCCACCATATGTCTCATGCTCTTGTTCAAAGAAAGTCTATCAACCTGTGTCAGCCACTCCTAAGAAATATTGACTTTGCATGTCGGCCATACCCTCAGTTTGTCTTAGAATCGCATGATACTTTGGTCTTATCGCACACCCTGGCCCTACTTTCATCATCGATAGGTCACCTTGAACTCAACAATCGACATTTTATCATTGGTCGTTGACTGGGTTGTTTCCCTTGTGTTCAACAACAAGACATCTATTCACACTTTGGGATTTGTGCAGTGTCTTGGATGCCATTAGCCTTATTGGTGGTTTCCTTGGCTTTGTCAGCATTTTTCATCGTTGGCTGCTATTTAAAGGGTCTTTTTCATGTACTGCTTGCATTTGGCACGCGCGAAAGACGCACAGGGTCATTGGTTCGTGAACATGTTCTTCATCCGATCTCCACCAAATCATGAAGCTCCTTCTTTGTTCCTTGTGCTGACTGATGAGAGATGCCTCAATGCTCTCCTTTTAGTGGGTCTCTTTCCATCGACTTCAGCTAATTTATTCTGGATACGAGACCTAGAGTTTTTAGAGTACCTTGAGGCTTGCAGTCATTAGTGGCAGGATCTCTCGCCATTGACAGATGGGAATACATCAATGTCCCTGATCAATGGATCTCGTAAGTGTTCGACACCAAATCCTTTATTCACATTTGTAGAGATGTACTTGGTGCCTTGATACCTACTTTCATCATTGGTAGGCTATCTCACGTTTGTTAACGGTATACCTCAATGACCGGTAATCAAATGATGTCTCATCGTGTTTGACCTCAACTCATTTATTCACATGATGTATACTTGCACCATTGGTGGATAGTGTAGAAGACTTGAAGACATCACTATGTGGCCGCATCTTTCCTGAGTTGTTGCTTCCATGTCATTGGACCAATACCTATTTGACTTCAGTGATCATGGGAGATCAAATTGTATTCCATGGTATACAGATATCTTCAGATTGATTTTGAGACTGGTTTCACTAGGCCTTGTTCATGATTGTGACAACTCTTGGCATGTAACCACATTTATATTTTCATATTCATGGCCATGAACACTTGTTTGGTATATTTTCCACATGGATCTGCATTGTATTCTTGGCAGCCATGTCTACAAAGTCAATACATAATGTAATGAGCAATTGAGTTCGTCTAGCTGGTTCTCTACCACTCCACTTCTGGGTTATTTATAATGTATTTCGGCCATCATAGATACTCCTCTGATATCACACATTAGGGGGAATATGTTATAGCAAGATTTTCCTCACCATTGGTATCTTGCACAAAGGTCCTTTTTCCATTTCCCTATGCAAACTTATCATCCCTTTTTGATAAATCTAGAGCTAAAAACATACATTTTTCCACATATACACTTCCTAACGGCTATGCAAGATGCATATACGCTTGCTGCTCCACTACAACTCACGTATATCGGGATTTGTGTCAGAAAATACAAAATGAGGTCGGGTTTCCATGTCATGACAGGAGATCTCTGATCCTTGGCCTTCCATATACTGGAAACGTTCTGACTCAGCCCTTCAGTTGCATTCTGAAGGCTATAATAGCACAAATTTGAGCTATGGAAAAGAGGAGAAAGCATTCAACTTTGAGAGCAAATTTACTATGGAGAAATTACTTCATATTGAGTCTACATCCCTTTGTCCCTCAAGTCTGAATACAGTGTTCAGCCCCCAATCTCTTCCCTTATTGTTGAGAGGACCTCATTGCCTCTTTCCTATGAGCTTGCCTTTGGTGGAGGATTGAAGTGGTGGAGACCCAGTTGGAGGGAACTTAGTTTCTTGGTTTCGAACCGTGCCGAAAAGGAAGTCTGTAATGTTGTCACTTCTGCTGATCAATTATTAATAGAAATACTCCTTTCCCATCCTATTGGTATCTTGAAAATATATGATTATTATCCATGGGCATGTTTGTAATGTTTATTAATGGATTATGCTATCTGATGTGCTAACCCATTTTATATCATCACTATATACTTTCTTTTCTTGTTTGTTGAGAACTTCTTGTAGGTATAAAGCTTTGGGTCAAAGTGCTCAATGATGGAACATCATCAAACGCTGGATCGATGTAGGCTTCTTTCTTATATTGCACATTATTTTATATAGCATATGTTGTAATTGAGTTGATTTCTGCAGTCATACCTATCTGTTGTGGTTTACCCTTGGCCATAGAGAGTTTTTCCCTTGTAACAATGTCATGACGTTTCATCTATGGTGTTCATCAAACTCACTGATGACTTTATCCGTTTACGTCTTTTTCAGCGTACACTTATGGGTTCAACGAATAAATGGTACATTGAGCTACAATGTAGAACTTTTCAAGATTTTAATTCACTTTCCATGGATTTGCTCACCCACTTCAATTGCCTATCATATACAAAACGAGCATGGAACTCTTGACCTCCCTTCGTCAGACTAACTTTGTACATATTTCTGATCATATTCATGAAAGGAGACGACGATGACAATTGATCAAAGAAACCATTCCTGACCAGTTGTTGGCTGAATGGTTCACAAAATCTGTATTACCTCCTATTTCTCATGCCCAGTATTTGTATTTGGTTTATTCTCAATATGATACTTTGTATGAATTGATCCCAAACACTCCCCGCACATCGACCGATCCATCAAAACCATCCTCCACCGCTCATTCAAATGGAGTTATCGGGTTCGTCAAAACCTAGTCTGGTTCACAATCGACTGACAAAACCAATAATTCAATAATTTCCTCGACTATCGTGTAGACTCCACTCTCATCAAACTCCACCCCTACTCAAGTATATGAAGTGAATGCATTCCAATCAACTTCACCACAACAATCAGGGGGAAAAGTAAAAGAAAGAATAAACCCAAGAAAAATAATAATCAAACTGAAAATACAAAAATGCAAGCACAACCACCTACTACTGAAAAGAAACCATAGCGCAAACCAAAATTTCCATGTCTCATTTGTGCTGAAGATCACTACACACGAGACTGTCCCCATCGGGAAGAAGTTGCTAAACTATTTAAAGGAAATTCTCAACCTGTTGTATTGATGCATCCTTTTCCACAACAAAAGTCACTGGTTGCACAAAATATTGCACCTTCGTAAAGAGGCAACCCAAGTCATCCTTCTAACGAGGATGCTTCATCAAGTGCACACATTTATATGTTTAATGGTGTATATTTGACCACTTGTACTATGACATATGACACACCACCAGGTAAACCTGATAAGGAAAATGTAACTAATGGAACTGTGCCTGATCCAAATTCCACTTCAGTTACTCCTCTGTATGGACCTCTCTATATTGATAAAATTGAATTTTGACTCTATCTTACGTCCACCTAAGAGCACAATCAGAAAGTCGACCTTTAATCCTAACTCTCGTGCAACCCAAAACTACAACATTGTTGAATACTTGGCTCAAGTACCCTATCCCATGTTGGCTCTCGAAGTTCTACAATACTGCCCTAGCCAACGTAGAACTCTCTTGGCATCCATCAAAGCTATATATTCAGAGTCATCAAATAATATCACATTCAATTTGGATAATTTTAAATCATGACTCTCTCACCAACTTGCTTTCCTAATCGATGTCGTAGTCCATAATCAACATATTCATCACATGATCTTGGATGAGGGAGCATCAACATGTGTCATGTCCTTAGCTGGCTAGAAGGGCCTTAAATCACCTGGTCTTAATCAATATCCCACCATGTTAAAATTATTCTATGGAAGAGGTTTCCGACCTCATGGATTGTTACAATCCTTAGCTGTTCAACTGGGGGGAAAAACTGTTTCCGTCGATGTAGAAGTAGTCGACGCTCCCCTCGATTATAACTTTTTGCTAGGAAAAAGTTGGTTCTATGCTATGACTGTTGTCACTTCATCAGTCTTTCGATGCATCCAATTTCCTCATTAAGGAAAAATAACGACCATCGATCAGTTAGATTACTGCACCCCTGATGCTCGCACTCAATCAACCAACAATATTCCATTTTTTGGGGATTCAAAGATTACTTATGAAAGTGTAGTGGTAGGTGTATTGAAATATTCTTCACTCACGTGCACTTTACCCACACCTCTTCCTCCAACCACGCAACATATCACAATAGTTAATATGATTCTGACTATGGTACATAAGTCCCTCGAATCATATGATCCATGGATTGTACATAGTCCCTTAGAATTTGATTCACTAGGTGACATTATGACACTTAGTCCTACAGAGGCCGAGTACAACACCATTCAATTTTCATCTCCTTCACTTGATGACCAACATTTACTGGCGTCTAATTCCTATTCACTACCGTCTTGGTTAGATTCCCTATCCTCTACTTTTGATTACATCCTACGGATTTTTCCATCTGATGAATCCGTTATGGAAATGCTTAGTATAGAGGAGGCACCATGGGATGAGAACCACCATCGTTCATCCTTTCTTCCCAGTCTAGATGAAATTGAGAAAGATATTTCATCTATCTTTCCCACCGATATCGTCGACACTCTACACTCTCCGACACTCACTCAGGATACAATATCTGAGGGAAATTTGGGAAACATATCTCAGACAATCAATGTTGACATATCGAGAAAAGAAGGTATTGTAGAAAACATACAACTAGGTTGCAATTGTTCAACTGAAGAGATTGAAACTTACACTGCCTTGTTTAAATAATTATGTGACATCTTCACTTAGAGCTACGAAAAAATTCCATGGATCGATCCTTCGATCATTGTGCATCAAATCAAAACTTACCTTGGAGTCAAACTTGTGAGAAAAAAATTCGCCCGGTTCATCCCAAGAAAATTACAGCAATCAAGGTCGAAGTCGAAAAATTACTAAAGCCTGCTTTTATTTATCCCGTACCTCTGACCAAATGGGTTTCCAACATCATTTTGGTCGCCAAGAAACAAGGGAAAATTCGTGTTTGTGTCGATTATAGGAATCTAAATAAGGCTTGTCCGAAGGACAATTACCCTACACCCTTTATCGACCAAATTATCAATAATTGTGTCGAAAGTTTCATTTTCTCTTTTATGGATGGCTTTTATGGGTATAACCAGATCGATATTTTACATGATGATCAACACAAAACAACCTTCATCTACCCATTGGGGACTTTCACCTATCAAAAATTACCTTTTGGCCTTAAAAATGTTGGAGCCACATTTTAGCGGGCTATGTCGTACGCTTTCTTGGATTACTGAGAA
>JASDQU010264653.1:2620-15330 GCA_032191745.1 Picea mariana
TTATATATTCAATTATATCCAATGATCAATGAACAATAGTAGAAGAGTTACACCAATACACCATGCACAATATATGAGAAATAATCAATAGTTATTGTTCAAGGGAAGTAATGACTTCCAAGGGAAGCTATAGCTTCCAAATATAAAGGGAGGGATAAACCTCCAAAAGGAAGATACAATCCTCCAATATCAAGAGAGGTTTGACCTCTCCATCATTTCTCCTTCCTTCCACCCAAGAATATATGAGAGATAATAAAACTTTACATTAAATTATCACCATCAACCAACCATCACATAGAACCCGATAATGCTTCCCGAGACTTATTCAAATTCTAAAATTCTTCACTTCTTGGAATAATTTGATCCTGTAGATAATATTACTCAATGTATTCTTTGAAACTCCTCCAATTTTCACTCCTTGAATCCTCCCAGAAAAGGATTTATATAGAAAATGGTAGACCTTATTCAATTCTGGTTTATTCAGGAGAGAAAACTTGTACAGAATGCCACGCGCTCAATATTTAACATCTGATTATAAAATTTGTACAAAGGAAACTACAGCCCATAATATTTCCAATGCAATTGGTCTCACATCATTTGGATTATCTATGAAGACGCTATGATGGTTTTACCCGGAACACATGTTTATGACTAGCTTCAGGACTAGTCAAAAACCCTATCTTCCACAGAGTGTATCTCCAAAATTATAGCGAACAAAGAACTGGAATTTTTACCACAAGTACCTAGATATGTATTCTCAATAGCCTCCAAATTTCACCATCTGAATCGTTCTAGAAACAAATTTATAGAAAAAATGGTAAGATGACCTGTAAATAACATACCTTAGAACACATCACCAAAAGACTTCATCCTCCCTTGAAATTCGACCTTATTTACTTCATATTTCCTTAGAAATTTGACTTATATCTTTGTGTTCATTAATAAACTTGTGTGTTGAAAAATGAATGTATAATGAGATGTATGTATACCCTTTATGTCACTTTCTTTTAACCTTAGAGCCGACATGTAGTTTCTGCTTCAATTCACATTGTCATCTTCAAAAATCCATTTCTCCTCAATCGTGAGGATCCACGTGATGTGCCACATACCACCATAAGTAGAATGACTTATACTATCCATCCATGGGTGTTGTATCTACATGCATAACTTCCTTCATGTATATCTAATTCGATCAACTGTGGGGTCCAAAAGCCAATGGCTAGGGTTGACATCAATGACTACAACCAATGACTAGGGTTGACATCAATGACAACAACCAATCTTCCAACAATCTCCCCCTTTGTCATTGATGGCAACACTCATGCTCCCTCTATCCTCATGGTTCTGGTTTCTCTCCCCATTTGACATCAATGGAAAAGGGTGGGGTTGCTCCCCCCTGAGTTTAATGGCAAACGGTAACTCTCTTCTTTGGGGATGCTCCCCCTGAACATATAGCCCTTAATAACACTTCATTTTTATGGTCTCTTTCTTCCTTGGAGATTTTTCGTGGATCTAGGATGTATATGTTACTTGGTCTTCTTGTTGCAGTCGCAACCAATCTTCCTGAACCTTCTTCTTTGATTTTTCATCCTTGTGAGTTAAACATGAGAGTATATTCTAAATCACATATTTTACTAACACTGAGTAGATTATGCTTCAAGTCTTCAACCAATAGGACATTCTTTGCTTTTACATTTTTTCTTCCAAGCTCTACTACACCTTTTCCAAGTATTTTTGCAGATGATTCATATCCAAATGCAACATTACCACCCTTTCTCTTCAAGCTGATGAATTTGTCTCGATCCATGGTCATTTGTGAAGAACATCCACTGTCTATGTACCATTCATCTTCTTCTTTACATTCTTCAGCAGTCAATGATATTCGACAATCTTCATTGTTTGGAATCTCCTTCCTTCTCCATATTGTGGTTGGCATAGGGACATTTGGCATAGGAGCATCTTCATTAATATATTTGCAATCTCGTGCTTTGTGGCCAATATAATTACATTTGTAGCATACAATATTTTTGTCCATCAATGGGGAAAATGAATTATAACTTCTGTTGAAAAATCCACGATTGTTTCCATATCTTCTATTTACACCATTCATGTTTCTTGCATAGTTGTTCCTTTCATTGATTTTGCAATTAATTTCCTTATGTCCAAAATTTTTGTAAGTATAACAATGACCAAGAAAGAAATTATGATACCTGGGAGTAAGTGACCTTCTTTGTGATGTACTCCATCTGGGTTCATGATCTACTCTTCTGTAGTTTCCTTCATACTGATTGAAGCTTCTTTGATTCCTGAAGGTAGGAGGTCCTCTTGGATATTCATCTCTCTTGTAATCATTTCTTCTTTCTGTTATCCCGGTCCACTTCTCATCAATTGCATGTGTAGAGATTTCTTCAACCTTCTTGTTGGTATTTGCATCGTCTTTGCATGAAGTTCACCCATGCATCCAAGATATGTTAAGTCTTTTGGAACTTGAGAGTTTCTTAAGCTCTTCCTCAATGAGACAACTTCTTGTTCAAGTTTCTCACAATCTTCTTCTTTCTTCATCATTTGGACATTCCTTAATTCTCCTATTCTTCTTGCTTCTTCGAGTAAAGTTTTCAAGGAAATGGTTTCTTCTCTTAGTTTCTCAAAGTCTTCTAATTGTTTCTTCAAGATTTCAATTGTCTTTTCACAACTACCCAATTCACTTCTTACTTTCTATGTGTGTTTTTGAGCTTGCTATTTTCAATCTCAACATGCTTCAATTTTTTAAGATTCTCATCTTCTTTTTGAATCATTTCTACTTCATGATTTTATTCTTCTTCATTGGACTTTTCTTCTTTAGTATCATCTCTTTCAATCCTTCGATAAGGACATCCAAATTCAACATGTCCTACTCCTTCACAATTAAAGCAAAAGAACTCACCTCTATTGGCTTCTTTGAAATATGAGATGTTGTAAGTTGCTTCAACTTCTTATTCTTATTATGCTTCTTCCCTTGCATAAAGGTCTTGTATCTTGTCCCAAAGCTCTTTTGTTGATGCACATGATCCCACCTTGGATTTCACTGAATCTGTCAATCCATCCATGATGGTATCTATTTCCAATTTGTTGTTCCTTCTTTCTTCCTTCTAAACTGCAGTCTTTGGTTTCTTCAAAGCCTTTTATCTTGAAGCAACTGAGAACCAAACATCTACCCTAAGAGATTTCAAGTAAGTTTCCATTATATTACTACAATATTCAAAATTGCTTCCATCAAATGGTGGAATCCCATTTGGAATGTTGTCTTCCATTTCTGCTTAGGATCTTCCTTCTAGTGGTTAAATTGTACTGAAGGTAACCCACTTGGATACCAATTGTTGATACTGAGAGGGGGGTGAATCAGTATCAAGTACAATTTAAAAACTTTTTCAACTTATACTTCAACTAGATTATATATTCAATTATATCCAATGAGCAATGAACAAAAGTATAAGAGTTACACCATGCACAATATATGAGAAATAATTAATATTTATTGTTCAAGGGAAGTAATGACTTCCAAGGGAATCTACAACTTCCAAATATAAAGGGAGGAATAAACCTCCAAAAGGAAGATACAATCCTACAATATCAAGAGAGGGTTTACCTCTCCATGTTAACGGGTAAATCGGTGAATGAAGACATAGACTAATACCCCTAGATCCACCTAGATCTAGAACAAAACACGACAGGACATTGCGCTTTCCCTAGGCTCTCATCATCAAATTTACTACCGAACAAAATATGATAGACATACCTTTAAACTTCGCTTCCTTATGTCTTTTTTGTTCCTGTTTCACTCTGGTTCTCTTGTGATATTGATCTTGCAGTGAGACACAAACCAACCAAAGTGAAAGAAGAGAGAGTATATTCAATGACAACCTATGCATATGATCAAGGAATTATGCAATAAAATAAATATAATTCTATGGGAAAGAAACATGCCACTGTATTATATTAATAATAAGAAGAGAGATTACAACCAGATGCCTTGATGTCGTAAGGTTCCTTCCAACAGTTCCTTGCTTTCCACACACTTTTGATCCAAGAATTCTGAGACTATAGATCTGACATCTATCTTGAAAAAATAAAACCTCAAAACCACTCTAACCAAGCTAAAAATTCCAAGCCAAATCCAACTCAATCAAGCTCCAAAACCAACTTAATCCCAAGCCAAGCTCAAGCTAACTTTTCCCATGAGAGCTCCTCTCCTTTATAATATGAAGAGGATAAGGTGAGGAGGTTAGGATGATCCCAATAAATCATGAATTTGAGTAAGATCCAAACCATTCGAATGCCACCTCACCATAGAAGCTTCTCCTTATATAAGCATCGAGAAAATGCTTATTTTTCTCACGTACGAAGGTTATCACGACCTGGCTATAGTGCAGCCTACGGAAACTCTCTGCCCTAGTTATAGTGCAGCCTGCAGAAATCAGGCATTTCCACACCTTAGCTATGGTGCAACCTACTAAAATCCTCCAAAATAGGGTTTTTACAAAGGAAAACACAACTTCTTCTCTCATGGAAATTTCTTCTCCCTTCTTTCTTCAGGAATTCAGGCCACTGACCCCTCTGAAGGAAACATATAGGTTTAAATCATTAACGATCATGAGGGTGATGAAAATAATGTGTAACACTCCATCCTTTCCCCTTCCTTCCACCCAAGAATATATGAGAGATAATAAAACTTTACATTAAATTATCACCATCAACCAACCATCACATAGAACTTGATAATGTTTCCTGAGACTTATTCAAATTCTAAAATTCTTCACTTCTTGGAATACTTTGATCCTATAGATAATATTACTCAATGTATTCTCTGAAATTCAAGTTTCACTCCTTGAATCCTCCCAGAAAAGGAGTTATATAGAAAATGGTAGACCTTATTCAATTCTGGTTTATCCAAGAGAGAAAACTTGTACAGAATGCCCCACGCTCAATATTTAACATCAGATTCTATAATCCATACACAAGAAACTGCAGCCCATAATATTTCCAATGCAATTGCTCTCACATCATTTGGAATCTCTATGAATACGTTATGATTGTTTTACCCGGAACACATGTTTATGACTAGCTTCAGGACTAGTAAAAAACCCTATCTTCCATAGAGTGTATCTCCAAAATTATAGCGAATAAAGAGATGAAATTTTTACCATAGGTACCTAGATATGTCTTCTCAATAGCCTACGAATTTCACCATATGAATCATTCTAGAAAAAATGGTAAGATTACCTGTAAATAACATACCTTAGAACACATCACCAAAAGACTTCATGCTCCCTTGAAATTTGGCCTTCTTTACTTCAGATTTCCTCAGAAATTCGACTCATATATCCTTGTTCATTAATAAACTTGTGTTTGTTGAAAAATGAATGTATAATGAGATGTATTTATACCCTTTATGTCACTTCCTTTTAACATTAGGGCTGACATGTAGTTTTTGCTTCAATTCACATTGTCATCTTCAAAAATTCATTTCTCCTCAATCGTGAGGATCCACGTGATGTGCCACATACCACTGGAAGAGGCATGACTTATACTATCCATCCATGGGTGTTGTATCTTCATGTGTAATTTCCTTCATGTCTATCTACTTCGATCAACTGTGGGATCCAAAATCCAATGGCTAGGTTTGACATCAATGACTACGACCAATGACTAGGGTTGACATCAATGACAACAACCAATCTTCCAACAATATTGCCAACCAAGAAATTCAAAATGTGGGCCAATTCCCCTCTTCTCGGCCTATTCAAATGCTAGTCTATGTGGCATCAATGAGCGTGGTGTACAACATGTATTTGGAGGGATTATGTCCCTCTTTTCATCACTGTTGTTGCAAGATTTGGTTCTAGGTTGTAATAGAGCCAAACCTTAGCACATTTTAAATGAAAAAATAAATCATCACATGGAACTGACTTGGGTTGCATGCAAGTAAATTCTGAGATAACCTCGAACCACTTTTGATTGGAAACTACCCCTTCCAACCCAAGAGGGATCTCTCAAAAATATGTCTCAATAGGATATTCAATAAGCTTAACAGTGGGCAGATATGTGGGTAACAAAAAGTTTTGGGTTTTTAGGGTTGATGGGTTGGACCGGAAAGTATTCCATTGGGCATGGAGTCAAATGATCAAGCAAGTGATAAGAGTGTGTCGACAATGGAAATCCATGGAGTAGAGGCGAGATAGAAGTTGATTACAGAGGGAAGGATTTATAAAAAGTATGGCAACATAATAAAGAGAAAACATATCAAAATGCAAGGAGAACTTAGCAATGAGTGAATTCCAAGCATAAATCAGTGGAAAGAGATAGTTGGGACAAAGCATCTAGCAAAGGATGAATTCTGAACCTTCAGAGCTCTGCAAGAAATAACCTATAACCTATCCTGCAATAAAGCATCTAACAAATGGATGAATTCCATTACAAACACATGTTACAAATCAGGAAGAAAAGTGAATGGAATAGTATGACAACTGAGCAATAGACAAACCCTGTAACCAACATCACAAGAATCTTTGTTGTAGATCGAAAATGACTCCGCACTCTTATATTAAACATGAAAGAAAAAAATTACATTCCCCAGGAGTACTACTCCTCCCCCTCTTCTTTTACAAATATGCCTCATATATGTATTGAGGTCGAAATCCTCTCTAATCTAAAAGATAACAACAGTTACAACCAATTCTTGAAACTTTCTACCATAGAAAATGGGCCAAACTGCCGAAAACTAGGGCTGCGGTTATGGATCTGTATCTCTCAAATAGCGCCAGTTGTGTATAAACTGAAAGAGGATTTTGTGCATCTATTTATTCTGAGCAAAAACCTCTCTCAGTTCCCTGAGACCCCTTTTCATTTTTCCCAAATATGCATTTAACAAACATGTGTCAAAACAGAAAAATATGAAATCCGAAAATTAGGGCTCGGAGATGGATTCAGTTCTCCCAATATGTGACACCTATAGTAAAACTTAAAGAGGCTAATGATATTTGATGTTTTAGGAACAAAATTCTCCAACCGTTTCTCAAAATGATACTCTAGTCGCTCAGAATCCTCATTTGAAAATGATGACTCAGCATAGTAAAAATGTCACATTTCTGAAAACGAACCTCATATTGTGGGGGACTTTTGACTGAATTAACAAGCTCAAAATGAAATTCTGAAGACACCACTGGATAGATTATTATTTTTAGATGTTTATCAACTATTCGAACGTGAAAAACAACCTCTCCACGACTGAGAAAATTGTGTTTTTCTAAAGCAGTTTTGCATATGACTGGAGTCCCGATTTCGAGTTTTTTGGATTCAGGGAAACAAAGCAGTGGTTATTAAAATCTTCACGTCAGCCAAATCATAGATGGCCAAATCCCCGAAATAGATTTCATCTTTTACATTTCACTCTTTTGGGCCTTCGGGTTTTGGGTATCATGTCCTCAAGAGTTATGACATGCAAGGAATCCCAAATCGTGAAATCGCGATGGGATTAATTAGACGATAATCATTTGTTTTAATCTCTTAATTAATCACGATTAGAAATTAATCTTTAACCTTTCATAGATTTAAGTGTCGGGACTTCGATAATGCTTGACACGAGAAATCCCAAATCACGAAATTGCGATGAGATTTATTAACGTTAATCTTTCTTAATCTTTAACTAACCTGGCTTATCCTTTAATACTTTAGTGAATTGATTGGGATTGTAGTTATTAAAATATCTACGTCGGCCAAATCCCCTACGGCCAAAAATCCCGGACTCGTGAGCTTTTTCTCCATGTGGCTTAATGCTTAGTGTATGTATTCATTCAACTACCAATGCTTCCATTCATTCTCCTTGTGACTCAACACTCGAACATATGGTACATTTCTTTGATTCTCACGTGAACCCTATCTTTGGATTTTTCGTGATTTGTCTTGTGACTGTTATACTGCTGTGGAATTTGGAGTTGATTTTGGAATTATTTGACTGAAGATGATAGGTAGAGAACATTCAGTGATGCGCGTGACAGACAGATGGCCATTTTCTCACATCTACACTTTCGGTAGTTAAACACTATAATTTTTTTTTCTCTCATAAGTTACTGAAAGCCAAAATTTCAATATTTGTTACAACAATCACCATGCTATAGAAATGATATAGGGTAAGCCAACAATCTCTTCTGGAGAAGGTGAAGAGACTAGTGCATGTAGTAAAGGAGTCATGTGAAGAAGAGGGGGATCCACTATGTTTTGTAGAGATAGCAAAGTGCATAGATCTATAGAGGAAGGTTGATTCGAATTGGATCTTTGACAAACATTTTGTGAATTTTTTAATAAGCACATCCTTCTTTATTTTATTTTATTTTATTTTTGTCTTTTTAGCAAAATGGAAGTGGAAACGAATAATTGTGATGGTTGGCCTTTTCAAGTAAKCCCATTAAAAGAATGAGGGTTGTAGTGAAGAGGGRAATAGAGGGATATGCAAGAAAACTTGAGGGAGTAAGGTAGYAGAAACAAAAGTTTGAGTGGAACCTACTTGAAGTTTGGTGGACAAAGGATACATGGAACTTATCCACACTGAGTGAAGGTGTATCTRAGACATGGTTGTCTACAATTTTGTTGTTAAATCRAATAATAATACATARAGTTTGTGTATAGATCACCCCTATGTAATTTTCTCTTGCGTATAATAAATATCTCYRTGAAATTTTGAATTTTGTATGTCATTGTTTTGATTTCATGGATCTAGAGTGGTCTTTGTGCTATGAATGATTTTGGTTACAATTGCGTTGAAATACAACAATCGATTTGTATGGGCATTCACCTCTTGAGTGTTATTATTTCCTTCATGAAATCATTTGTTGGGAAAATGTACTCTTTCCAATGGATGGGATAAATCCATGAGAGCAGAGTCCACAAATAGCAAACAATTTTCTTATATACATAGTGTTTCCCTTGGATATATCCCCGATTGATCGAGGGAAATTGCGCTATTTCATGGATAATGCCTTTTTCATAGAGAAAAAAAATGTTTTGGTATCTTGAAGGTGTGTTGACTACCTATGTCCTAGATGCATCGATTCACAATAGCATTTGTTGGGTAGAGTCACCTTCATCCTTAATGACTAGTTGTGGCAATAAGTCACCAAGTAAACCAACAAATCCTTTGATCGATTCAATTTTCCCTATGTCTGGATTCATCGCTTATTCCAGCGCATTAATGCATTATTATCCTATGAAATGCCCCACACTTAACCCACACCATTTGGCATTTGTGACCAAAATACATAGCGATCTGGGTTTTCTAGATCATTTGGAATCTTAAAAAATGAATCCTTCCATAAAAACAACTCAAAGGAATGATTTGGTTCAAAGGATCTTCCAATTACATTTGTTTATTTTACTTCCGACTCATATGTGCTCAACCAGGTTCAAGATCGTTTGAATTTGACATATAGGTTCTCAATACACTAGACTTCAACCAAGTGGTGGCATTTTTTCAAAGTGAGAATAGAGTTGCGGAACTCAATAATCTATTTGCTTTCATTATGAGCTAACATGGAAAGAAATTTTGAAAATATACGTAGGTTTCAACGAGGGTCATAAGAGGATTTTAGTCTCAACTAATTTGGTTGACAAAGGAATTGACAGTGAACATGTAAATGTTGTGGTTAACTATGAAATTCTTTGTTTTTCTCGATTTAAAGAAGCTTTTGCAGGAATGGTAGTAGAGATTGGAGAGCTACAAGTATATCCAAGAATTCAAAGGGTTCTCTCACGTTTTTTCACCCATTTTAAAATAATTTTAATCTTGAATTTGAACCTAAATGCATGCTCAGGTTTTGAATTTGTAAAATTGAATACACTGTCAATGGAAAATTTTCATTTCAATCAGTGATTTGAATTGGAGTTTTGTTTGATTTTTTACTCTTGCATTGAATTGTTAGGTATTGGAAAAACTCTTAACTCCATTGTTGTGATTTTCATTAACATGATAAGTTCATAAATACAATCAGAATGACTATTGGTATTCCCTAATGGGTGACTCTTCCTATCACCTACGGCTCTCCATATTTACACTATTGTTACAATAACTCAATCCCAAGGATTATGTGTCCAACATTCCCCCCTTTAATCCAAAGAGGTGTCTGTGATTCCAAGCATCATTGTGAACTTTTCAAATTGTTCTCTTCCAAGTTCTTTGGTGAAGATGTCCACAATTTTCTCATTTTTGGAACAATGTCTCAAGTGAATGGTCTTGGCCTCTACATGATATTGAATTAAATTATACTTTGTGTTGATGTGCTTTGTTGATCATGGAATCTGGTATTCTTATCCAACTTGATTGCAGAAGTATTTTCAACTTGAAGAGGAGTAGAATTCACCTATTTCTCCAACAAATATTCCAGTATTTTCCTGAGCCACATAATCTTTTTCGTTGCTTCTATAGCTGCCACATATTCTTCCTCTATTGTGGAATCTGTTGGAACTAATTGTTTGTGTGATCTCCATGAGACAGTTGTTGATCCAAGACTCATGAGATATCTTGAAGTTGACACTCCATTTTCCTTATTCCCAACAAAGTATGAATCATAATATTTGATCAGGTTGAAGTCATCTACCTTAGAGTACCTGAGTCCAAAATATTGAGTTGCCTTTTCCCTTCAAGTATTTTATAACTCTTTTTGTAGAAGGACAGTGTTATTCACAAGGATTTTACATGAACCTGGAAATAATCTCATCAATAAATGCAATGTTTGGTCTAGTGGTATTAATATAGATAAGACTTCATGTTGGACACACCTACCACACTTAGAGGGGGGGGTGAATGAGTGTGGGGATCTTTTTCCCAAAACTTCCCTCTTACACAAAAAATCCTTAGTTAACATTCAACATTTGCTCATTACTCATTGCTTTCATTTATAATCAGTTAGATGTGAATACATATCAGGAACATATCATCAACAAATCATCTCCACAAAGAACACAAGATGTATGTGCAATTTTTCTTTTTATTATGGACTTCAATTCGGGGATTTTTCAGCAACAACTGAATAGAGTACAACTCTACAAGAGCACCATCTCTATATGCAAGACTCATCTTACATTCTTAGCACCAATTGATATGAGGCAACAATCCTCAACATATATCAATCTGTCAACATAAACAAGTGCATCAACCATGCACCAACCTGTGCCAAACAAACTGTAATCAACTTGTACCATAAACAAGTGCATCCAACCATGTACCAAGTATATACCAATCATGTGTCAAATAATCATCAACAATGACTCATCAATATGTACCAACATCATCAACTATACACCTCATGTATGTGCCAACTCATCAACTGCTTGTCTCAACCATGACTAGCTTTGGATTAGTCAACAACCCCAACTTGAAATAATCATAACTTTGTACATGTAATGAATAAATATGTAAAACTGATACACAATTTTCTTCAATTTGTTTTATTAAATTCCTCCATGTGGCACTACTTGGAACCTCTCAGAAAAAGCGTTATAGAAAAAATGGCATACCTTGCTGAATTTTGGCTTATTCTAGAGAGTGACCTTGTAGAGCGTGGCCCGTACAAAATATTTGTTGAATTGATATGAAACTATTACAAAACATACTAAAACATGTACCCTAACCAACACATTTGTTCTCACTAAATTTGGATCGGTTATGAAGAAGTTATGGCGTTTTTACCGGAAACACCTGTTTTTGACTAGTTTCAGGACTAGCCACAAACCATAATTTTCCACGGAGTGTAACTCCCAAAATACAACGACCCACAAGCTTCATTTTTTACCATAGATACTTGGGTATTTTTTATAAATGGAATATCAATTTCATGGTCTGAATCATTATAGAAAAAAGGTTATAGTGAAAATGGTGAGATGACCTATAAATAACATACCTTAGAAAGCATCATCAAAAGAATTTATCCTCCCTTCAATTCCGGCCCTCTTTTCTTCACCTTCCTTCTGAAATTTGGCTTATATATCCTTGGTTACCTTAGTCACCTATAGATATTCAATATGATCAAGTGTTCCACACCAAAAATGCTCAAGAAGCTCTCCATCAATACTCCAAAAGATATTCTCACAAGAAGCTCTCCATTAATCCACAAAAAAGATGATCTACAAGAGACCATTGCTATCTTATTTATACTTTCATCCTCTAGGTCACTTAACCCATTTTTAGGTCTCTTAACCCATTTCTAGGTCACTTAACCTATTTCTAGGTCACTTAACCTATTTTTCTTATTTTAGGGTTAACCACTTTCCATAAATAGAAATTTCTCCAATATTTTATCATTTAAATATTCCTTTTTGATTTTCTCATCTTACTTTATCATTTCTTGATTTTTTCACATCTCTTTCTTATTTAAATAATCCACCTTGACTTTGTCACCTTACTTTATCATTTAAATAATGATTTCTTCTTTTAGGTCACTTTGACTTATTTGACCTTGGGGGCTTCAAGCCTTCATGTGGGGGTCCTTCATCTTCGTAAGGCCATAACTCTCAAACCATGAGTTATGTGGCATTCCACATACCACCGGAAATGGAATGACAAGCACTGTCCATCTAGGATAGTTTCACCAACAATTTCCTTGATCTTCATCTCATTATTCCACATACAAGCATGGGTCCTCCAACCATTCTTCTAGGATAACTCAATCTGTAGAGCGTCTTCC
>JASDQU010264657.1:2067-15407 GCA_032191745.1 Picea mariana
TTACAAATAAAATAGACTGTGCTTTTCCTTCAAAGAGGAATGGGATGGGTCTCCTACAGATCATAAAATGAAATAGAGACCTGGAAGACAAGAGAGAAATAGTCAAGGGTTGGCCTTAGGTTTCATCGGTTGTTAGGAACAAAAAGGAAAAATGAAAAATGACTAAAGAAGAAAGTTGACAAGGGAAAGAATGAGGTTTCTACTTGACTTACTGTGATGGAAATATTTGAACCTTTACTTGATTGTTGAGACGTTGTTTGAAAATGGTAGTTGTTGTGATGTAGGTGGCATAACTATTGTAATTGTTTCATGTTGATTTGTCTCTATGATATTGACCAATTCTTTTTTTAACCATTCTTCTATGTACTCCCTCATCGAAGCAACCATTATTTCGTGCTTGGTTTTTGTTTTAAATAAATAATTCTCCATTTCTATTAAATCAATATTCAATTGGTGCAATGTGCCCTCAATGTCATCATTTTTATTAATGTATCGGAGAAGCCACCTTTCTACCTCATCCTCGAAGAATTCAATTGAGTCACTAAAATCACTTGCCCATGCAACTTTTAATACTTCAATTTGTTCCAATAGTTTCTTTTTAGACATAAGTATACTATCCATCAATAAATTAGGGCCATCCAATTCTTTTGTAAGATTAGCAAGTTTTAGAAACATGTCACCTCTCTTGATTTTTATAGAATCTAACTCAAACATCATTTTTGTTAAACTTTTAATCATTTTAAGCTAGCAAGCATTAATTTGCTTCACTTGTATACTATATGGAAGGTTATGTTCTCTTCTATGGGTTTCACTTAGACTTGAATTTTTTTCCACAAACGTTCCCATAGATTCCTTGTAAAAACCTTCGTCATTTTCTAGATCCTTTTGGAGATATTATCTGAAATAAATAATCCTTGTTTAAAAATTGATTGAATTTTGTGCTAGCTTCCAGATTTCATGGATTAGGTCTATTATTTTTTGTATTCCATCTCTGATGTATTTTCTCACAACCAACAATATACTAGAGGAACCTTCAACTTTCTAATTCTTTCTGGGACATCCTTAAGGGTAAGTGTTGGTTGAACTGTAATGAAAAGTTCAACAAACAATGGTTTTAGAATTAGATCTTTTCCAATTCATTTATTCTTTCTTTTAGAATTAAATTCTCTTTCTCAATATCAAAAATGGATTCTTTAAGTGCTTCCCCAGTCACTTCGTGAAATTGTACAATTTTTTAGGGTGCAACCCCCTGGAAATCAATTTGTTATTTTTTACGTTAACCTTTTCTATTAACAATTTCTTGGAACTTTTATGGTAGGCCGCATGGTGAAGTGTGATATATTATTCTTCAAGAATATTTGGTTCTTGGGTAACCAGAGCCTCAACAATTTCCCTCTTTTCCAACAATCTTTTCTTTGACTAGCTGAGTTCTTCTATATCTTCATCTACATCCATAGCTCGGGGACTCTCCTCAATTTCAGGTATTTCCATTGCCATTTTCTAAGTCCCTCTCTTTATTTTAGTAGAAGTATGTACAACATGGGATTTTTAGAAATTTTTCTTCATAGGGTCTTTGTCACCATCATTAAATGGATTCTCGACGGGTGTTTTTCTTGGTTCTAGACCGCTAATTTTAGGTTTTGTTTTAGCGGGAGTACTTCTCCATGAAACACTGGGTGAGTTAGGGTTTTTTCTTGTTTCTTCTTTACCCTTTTATCTGTAACACTCATTATTTCTATCCAGATCTTCAATATCATTCTAGGCTTCTTCAATTGAGGCTTCATGGAGATTTTGATTATCTCCTACTCCTTCCTTGAACTGTTCAGAATTACAAAAATAAGAAGAATATCCCACCACGGACATGCATGTAGAAAATAGGTCATTATGGGTCAAAACCCTTTATGCATTTAGAGTCCTTCAAACCAAGTTGATAAAAATGACCTGCAAATTCATCCAAGTGAGAAATATGCTTAACAATAATTTATCCAACTCTCCAAGGAAATGGAGTGAATTTTTTCTTCCTTTTTTCATTGAAGAAGTGTGCCCATTACTTGTACTATCTGCACACTTTAGTGAGAAAGAGTTTAACAGATACATAAAATGGGAGAAAGAAGGGTTTCCCTTGGAAACCGAATAGTCTTAGAAAAATGTAATCCTCTATGGTTTCGAAAATTCCTTTCTCAGTGAGAAAGGAGGAGGCTTCAAGTGACGATCTCAATGTAGTAGGACTAAAGATTATTTTTTTGAAATCGGAGATAAAATTGTTGTGGACCACATAGAAATTGTATTGAGACTTATATCTCCAGAAATTTGGATACCTGAAAGAGACTGGTTCCACCTTGAAATCAACATTCCTTTCCATCAACAAGTCTTTGAAGATGTGTTAGTAGGCTATGGAAAATACCAAATAAGAATTCATATAGAATTATTGGGTTCTTTTCAAACCACCCAGTTCAAATGATATTTCAATTGAAATAATTCGACCCCAGTCAATAAGGGTGTCTTCGCGAACAATGAAGTGAAGAATATAGACAATGTATTTTGTCACAGAAACTATAGACTCGAGTCCAATTATATGAGAAAATATCTAGGTGATTTATCTATAGGTGTATTTTAAATAACTTACCTCAATCTAAGCGACATTGGTATCAACTATTGGGTTAGCAAGGTATTTCATGAGGAGATTTGCTCCTACTTTGTGTTCCTTAATAAATTCATCGAATTCCTCATTTTTGAACTACATGTTGGGTTTTGGGAGTTGTAAAATTCTCATGAAAATTGAAGGAGTCAAGGAGATGGGAGGCTTCCCCTGAACTTGAGTTATTCTTCTTTCTGTATCAAATTTGTCTACACACCAGAGAACTATCTCTTTTAAATTCATCACCTTAGGCACACAGCCAACTAGTGCTATGCCTAAGCTCCAAACTTGGTTTATTTGCTTCTCGACGCGAGGGAGATCCTTCTACCACTTGTAAGCTTGCGACCATTGGAACTCGTGATCTTCTTGTCTGAGAGTGTTAAGTGTATCTCCACAATACAAGTCCTTTCTTCTACTTGACATATCTTTACACTGCTTTCTATTCTTAAAAATAGGTGGCACTACTGTCGAGATAACCTTTTTATATCATGGCATATTAATCCTTTATTAAATTTACCACGTATTTCCTTGATTATTACCCACCATAGTTCTTATTTCAAATTTGTTAGCTTGCATGGAAATAATTAGAATTTATTACAAATCTTTGCAAAATCTTTTCCACTTTAATAAAAGTATTAGATTCACACAAGTGGTGGATTATCTAGTGGAGGGGAAGTACATTCCATCGGGAATGGTGATGTGATGTTGGAAAATATGAAAAATGATTAAGTATGGAGGTGAAAAAAGGGAAATGGAAAGTGCAATATGGTGAATGTGGGATTACAGGATGTGGGACATGAAAAATGGAAAATAAAAAATGTAAGAAGGGATGGATCTAGCATCCACAATGATAAAATAGACTAAGTATGACAAGAGGTTGCTATGAGGGTTGTGAAAGGGAATGGATCATTCTAGAAAACGTAGGATTATGGGTTGTGAGACACAAGCATGAGGGGAAAAGGGTAAGTGGAATAGAGGGTAGTTCCACATCCGCAATGATGAAAATAGGCTAAGTATAAAAAGGTAAAGAGTGCAATTTGGAGGACGTGGGGGTAGAAAAGGTCATTTTGAATGCAATGCATTTGCAAGTTTTGGGACACGGGTACTTGCGGGATATGGATGGACTAGTCTCTCACAAAGAATAAAGGAAGAAAAGGAAAAATACCAAGGATGGATGTGTATGTAATAACATTGATCAACGAATGTAGATAGAAAACTACATTACATACAATGGTAGACATCCATTGTGATGGCATGGGGCCCTTCACGCCAACAAGATGATCTCTTCTTTTCCCATAGCCTTAAACATTGTTTTCCTTGGTCATGTTAGATCATGTGTCGATAGCCAGTTGTTCTTTTCAGATCCCATTCGGATCAATATCCATGTTATAGGATCTTTACGATCAAACTTCCTCATATCAATATTTGGAATGAAGTAGTTCCTTGGTGTTGACTTGAAGTCTTGACGATGTGGATCTTAAAGTGATGAATAATCATGATTTTGGGACTCAATATTTATTTCCACCACATTTCATGATTTCCTTGAATTTTGGTATCTCCTATAGGGATTCTCTCAACTAGAGCATGTAAGATCATGGAAGACATGGAAATTTTCAATTCTAACATATTTTCCATATGCTCCCGATTTTCATCCATCATCTTTTCCATATGCTCATGATTTTCATCCATTTTATTTTCCATCTCTTTCTTATTTTCATCCATCTTATTTTCCATTTCATTTTCAAGGTATTCCTGAGAATGTGATAAATCCATTGGTTTCAATATACTAGCACTCATTTCATCAATTTGGTTCTTTAATTGGGTTAACTTGTTTTCTAGGTCTTCACTTTCTTCGGATGCCATGTTTGAGTTTTTATGAAAAGTACCCATATTATTTATTGTACAACCCTTTTCCATGTGAGAAAATAATAATTCTACTCTTTCTCAAAAATTTTAAATCATCAAAAATAGACATTTCAATTAAAATTTATGCCAATTATAAGTTGTGTACCTTTCAAACCCTTAATTTAGAGTATATATGAATGGTTTACCTTTGTCCTATTATATCTTAGAACTTTGAACCCTTCCAAGTCTGAAATTTTGGCATGCAGTACTATGATATGACTTTTTAAACTCTTGAAAAATTTCACAGTCTCGACCTTCACTAATAAAAGGTTATAACATAAATACCAAAATGACTTGTTTAAGAATAATTTTAGGATTAGTAAAAATCCCCAAAATCCACAAGATATATCTCACAAATTATAATTATTCAACTTCTAAAAATGTTTCCAAATGTAATTAGATATGTCTCCTCAGAGTCTGAAATGTGACCGAAATTCATTTATACTAAAAATAAAAAGATGATTGAGACTAATTTTAGGAATAGTCACAAACCCCAACTTCGATAGAAGATAACTATGAAACTATAATGACTCAAAACCTGAAATTTGGATTAGATTTACTTCTCCATGTTGTTTCATTCTCCACAAAATTTGACTATCTTAAACTTCTCAGAAAAAAATTTATAGCGGAAATCACAAGATAACTCCTTTAAAAATGATTTTAGGATGAGTAAAAAACCCTATCTTCCATAGGCTATATCTACGAAATTATGATGAAAAAAAAACTTGAATTTTTTAATAGACATATGTGGATATGCCTCTTGAGTAACTTACAAATTTCGATGTTTGAAGCATCCTATAAAAAAACTTTATAAAAAAAATTCCAAGATGAGTCGCTTGAAGTAGAAAAACCCTAGGATCGATGCTCATATACCAAATTCTATGAACCAAGACCTTGATAATGATATAAAATCAATGAATAATAGTCCACTTCGAGGGGGGAAACCTCCATTTACAATATATTCAATGTACAAGATGAGATATGATGATCCTAAGACTATGTCTTCTTGGTGTATATATATATATATGTGTGTGTGTGTGTGTGTGTGTGTGTGTGTGTGTGTGTGTGTGTAGTAGACAAATGGTACAATTATAATGAAAGGGTGCAATGAAGGGTTCTATCCTACATACAAATATAAAAATAGAAATGTAATAATTCAATATATAGGGCTTAATAAGGGGTTTTATAAATAAAATTGGGAAACTAAGAGGGAGATGCTACTCTCAAGACATTACATGTGGTGGTTAAAGGTATTGTTCTCAAATTTGGATGTCTGAAAGCTTACTTTAGGTCCTAATAATTGGTTTTCCTCCCTTTACCATGTTTAATTCCCCAACCCATACGTTGTGCTTGAAACCTTCTAATGGTGTTCACATTGCAACTTTAAGGACAAATATTCCACAAGGAGATCATCTGTGGTGGTTTGAGGACTCATTGATGGCTCTTGAGCCCCGCAAGCTGCTTTTTAGACCTAATGAGAAAGTTTCATCACTTGACCTTGGTATAAGTCTCCATATTAATACCTACTTCTCCATAAACCCTAATGTTGCTAATATTCCCACTAAGAGGTAAATGATACACTTTGGAGGTCATGTGTGTGGGTTCAAGGTGTTGTTCATGGTTGAATATTTCATGTGAATTCAAGGTGTCATTTTTTCCCATAGACGCACAAGTTCAAGGTGTTGTTTATGGCCTTGGCTTATGGTTGGGGATGTCAGTGCCACTAGGTGGTTTTTATCTATCGATATGTGTCTCAGGGTGTTGGAAATGATACACACACATTGTTCGTTGTGCCATGGAGGTCACATGGTGGATCGACAAAAAATTTTAGTGGGTTCATAGGGGGTCACAGGGGGTCATAGGAGTTCACTTCACATGGTTGTTTTATTAAGAATGTTCACATGTTCCCAAGAACATGTGCATGATCCCATAACACATGCATTTTTTCAAGAGTGAGTGTGTGTTTTAGAGTGTGTGCACATTCTAGAGCACACACACGTTCCTTCCATTTCAGTTCTTTTCGGACGAGAATGATAACTCTAGTGTACATGTTTGCTGATTTGGTTTCCTCAAATTTAGGTTTGGGATTACAAACCTAGTGGTTTGGTCTGCAAATAAGTTAAAACCTCCATTTTTATGAATACCTCTCAATCTATTTTTTACATTATTTTTCTGTAGTCTACAAAAATCCATTGTCGATAAAACTATAGACACAAATAGAGTCGACTATGCAGATTCCAAATATGAATTTAAAAAAATAATAATAACATCGTTTACTATTTTTAATATATTTTTGTTTTGACATATATTAGAATCCTAAAATACATAACTCTTTTATTTATGCTATAACGTTTTATTAGTTTAACTATTTTTAAAATAAGTTATACACCACACAAGAAAATATTGATATCTATAATCTAAAAAAAGATTTTTGATAATGTTAAGACCCTCATAGCCTACACTGACTAAAGACATTGTAATTTCAAGGATATATTGACATTCATAATTAAAAATATATAAAATTAATATTATAAATTTTGAAAAATTAGCTGCACCACAACAATGGGTTCTCTACATTTATATAATTTTTAAAAGGAAATTTCATTGTTAAGGTACTAACCACTTGCACTAATGGATAAATATACATTATATTTTGCTTGAAAATTAGCATACCACTGTAAGAAAAACTCAAATTTCACATAGTTATTCACAAATTATCTAAATAAAAATTATATATTCCGAAAGATAATTCAATTTCCTACATTTTATAGTTTTACACCATATTCAAATTCATTGTAAAAGTACCTTCAATATTCCCTTCAAGTTATCAAATTGTACTTTTCCATGTTTGGATTGCCACTAACATGTCATGAGAGACCATCATTAGCTTGCACCCACCCTTATATAGTCTTTGCTTATGATTTGAACTCAAATTGTACAATTATTTTCCTTGCAATAACTTATTTAGGTTCCCTTGTGGGCCCTTCTTGCTTACTAAGAGACATATCCTGCAGTGTGATTTTATTTTTCTTGTACCAAAGTTTCATAAACTTCTTTTCCACATTAATATTAACTGTACCAATTGATTCCATCCAATGATATCCAAGAATAACATCCACATAATTCATATATATAGCATGAAAATTAGAATGGAAAACATATTAATTTCTTTGGATATGTTTTGTAGGAACATGTAATCTATTAGCTAAGTGAACAATGATAAAATTATGTTAGCAACGGTCAATAGAAACACTGAACTTTTATTTAGGAATACATCCATAAACCTATAATATAGAGTTTACACATGAAAATAAGCCCTTGGTGCTCCCTTTATCATTCTTATTAGCATAAGGCCATCCAGCTAAAATTGTGTGTTCAAAGTATTCATTTGAAAGTTCCATTGTCTCTTCATAATTAGGTCCATATGATATAGTTATTCTCAAAAATATTGGATATTTAGACTATCTCTATTTTATATATTCTTTAAGACTACAACCATCATCTCTAAAAGAACACTTTTCTTGGAAGAAAAAGGAGCAAAAAACTAGGGTTTATAAAAATAACTCACTTGTCAATGCGATTGAATGATGGTAACTTTGATGAAAACAAGAATTGTAGGGAAAACCTTTGAGGCACGGTTACACAATGAATTATTCCTTAAGGAAGGAAAATACTCCATAAGAAAATCTTGCTACAATTACAATATTCTCCACAATGCATCACATCACATTGCTTCTACTTCTTTATATATTATTATCTACCTCCTAGGAACATTCTAGAGAAGAAACTTTTTAGTAAGTAAGCATTCCTAAATTTGTTTCTTTCACACTGCTACATGGGCCTTATTTACTAGAAATGACCTCCATACATAGTAATACATATCCATATATCTATTATTATTCCCCTCCTTCCTTGGTACCCCATATTATCCCTCCTAGGTACAGTATAATATAGGGGCCCAAACCGTGGTAAAAAAGGAAAATAAGGGCCTTATGTAGGAAAATGAAACTTTTAAGCCTCAAGCATTGTGAATAAGGCCTCCAACTATGACACATGCCCTCTCTATGGAGTTTGGCCCCAGGAGGTATTCCAAACACCATTAAGTGGGTTTTCACAAAGGGGATGGGCCTAGGGTCTTTGCTATACCCAATAGAGGAAAAAAGGTCTTAATAGAAAATATTTCTTTTGAAACATGTAAAGGCGAGGAAAATTTTTCATAGTTATGATTTTATGTAGAAAAGCATGTGGGTATTGTTGGTTCATGTGCATGTTTCTATAAATTCAAAAATAATGCACATAATTGCTTATTTTCCTCTACTTGTTGGATGAGTTGGGTTGCTTTGATTTTAGCTTCAAATTAACAAACCTAGTGGTTTGGGCTTCATGATTGACTCCCTACTCTTATCTTCATTTTCAACCACATTTTAAAATATGATCCACATATTCATTGTTGATGAAATCACACTCAATTATATTAGTATTCTAAATATATGTTTTTAAGGAAAAACATATAGTTTTCTATTTTTTATTGATTTTTATTTGTACATATATCGTAATTCTATAACACGTAGATATTTTATTTATTGCATACATTTTTATTGCCTCACCCATTTGAAAAACAAATTATAGGATGCCTACATGGAGACCTACACACTAAGTAAAAAATGATTGATTATGTTAAGAACCTAACACTGGTCTTAGTGTTTGACCTTGTAATTAGCTTCATGCCTTTATTAATTTTAAAAGTACATAAAATTAACAAAAAAAATGCAAAAAGAGTGATGCACAAGAGCCAACTACTATTTAAAATTGTACAAATTTGTTTCAAGAAATTTCATCATTTAGATTCTTAATCTACATCTTAATGCCAAAATTTGCATTTTATTTTAAAGTAAGAGTAAGATACCAATGTTACAAGAACTTTTTTTTTTTAACATTAATTTTCCATAAATAAAAGTTATATATTCTAGAAGCTAATTGGATTTCTTTTGTTTCTTGTTTTTACATCATATTGTAATAAGTTGGGTGTATTTCTTATTTAATATATTGTGGTTTTTTCAATTTTCCATTTCAACTAACATGTCATGAAAGGAAAACATTAGGTTGCACCAGCTCCCAAGTTTTTTTTGGCATTTTGCCCTTCCCAACTTTTATAGGAAACCTATTCTACAAGTAAACTCAAATAGCCACATTGTTTTTCAAAAGGATTTTACAAGACCTTTACCCTTAATCATATTCCATACCATTTTATTTTTTTGGCTTTGTCTAACTGATCTAAGAAATGACTTTTTTGCCAGAATCCAACCATATAAATCTGAATGCAGAAATGGATTCAACATGCTGAAAAACTCTTGGAGCATTCAAATTATACAGAAATAATCACTCAAATCTGAGAATCTAACAATTTCTCACTGAATTTTAGACAAAAATCCCCAAAATATATCACCAGAAAAAAATAGTTTACTGTAACATTTAGACTACAGCCATTTTTTTTTCCTACTTTTACATACCTACACCTACACCCCATTTTCCTGTATACCTTGAAGTCCCTGGTCTACTTTTTCCATTCTCCCTCTATAGTTTCAATAAATACACTTGCTCGCGACAGCGAAGGCCTGGGATTCCACGCGAACCCGAGTTTATAATCACTAGGATTCCACACGATGAAGGATATCACTAGGATTCTGCACGAGCTCGATTGTCACCATCTTCTTACCGATCATTAGAAGATGCTCTTTGTGAGAATCAACTTTGTGCGGATCCGAAACCAATTATGGCGGGCGTGAACTCTGACTATATGATTCCCTCAATCGATCACTCAAGAGTCCATGGATTGACATTGCCATAATCAATTTTGTTCACAGAAGAGGTCGAAAACTTAGGTACTCACATTCATATTAGATACCCGCCCTGTAAAGGTTCGAACACCAGAGCCGAATTTTCCGCATTATGGACGATGCTTGAATTCACAAGGAAAAAAAAGGAACCAAGAAGCTCCAGATTCTAGGCGAAAGTAGCATGTCTCCATGGAATTTCAATTGTAATCCTATCTTGGTATCAAGGAATAATCTTCTATCACCTGCATCCTCGCTACGAACCTGAAATGTCGATTTTGAAGCTTTATCTTGAGGAGTATTGTGTTGATTTTCATGGTGAACTAGAGCAGAGTAGAAATATGTATATTTGTCCATACAGTTTCTGAACTTGAGTAGAAAAATCTGTTATGTTTTACAGTTTCTGAACTTAGTAGAAAAATCTGTTATGTTTTACAGTTTCTGAACTTGAGTAGAAATACTGGACGTTCTTTTTTGAACAGTAACATGTATATCTTCTCATAAAAAAATAAAACTTTTTTGAAAATATATATATATATATATATATATATATATATATAAAAGCATGTTTTAAACTTTTTTTAAATTTAAAAAGATTGAGCAAATTCTTGCACTCTAGTGAATTGATGCTTTCTGTTCCTTTTTTAAAACATTTAGATGGAGCGAATTTATCAAGCTACTTATAATTTCTCAATTTCAATTTTTTTTATGTTATGTTTTCTTATTAACATTATACTTTGGATATTGTTGTATATAAAAGAATTTTCTACAATCTAGTATGAATAAGCTTATAGTTTTTTTAATGGAGTTGATATGTAGCATTTAAAAAAATATCAATAATAAAAAAAATTAATACCTATTTTAAATAAAACATTTTTGAGTATTTAACTTGAAAATAAATTTTTTAGTGCTTAATGTAGAGTTGACAAGTTTTATTTAAAAAAATATTTCAATGTAGATCATAAATAAAATATTTCAATATCAACTTTATATAGATAGATAGATACCAATTGAAAGTAAAAATTTTATTAGGGTTGTTCATTATAAAGAAGATGTGTAATTTCTTTCTTGCTCAACATGCACTTGACAAGTAATGTGTGTGTGCTTGTGTATATATGTGTGTGTGTGTTGAAAAAACTTATAAAAAGTTTTACATAGAGGGATTTGATCCATGCATAATAGATCCTGAGTTAAAATGAATCTACACTAGTTTAAGAAGTGCTTTAATACAATTTTTACAATCCATTTTTTTATAATCCATCAAATATAACTCATTCACCATATATTCCTTGTAAGTAAATAACCAAACCTCATATGTCATAAATAAGGCTCGTCATCTCATACAACTATCAAAACTTATAAGGCTCGTCATCTCATACAACTATCAAAACTTGAGGAATTCATTGTCAGGACGCCTCTTTAATAGCTTTGTTCCTACCATCTCAATCATAACTACCATATTTCTTTTTCTTGACAAATGCATAAACTTTTTCACTTAACTACCAAACACTAAACAAAAATTATTCTAAACTAGAATCTTAATAAACATCACAAATAGGTTTCTTTTCACTTAGTTTCTTCTTGATTGAGATAATCTCTTTAAAATTTGGTGACACCTTAATGTCATTTTCAAGTTTCAATGGGAAATGTACTAATTAATTCATCTCATTGGGAGAATAAAGAATAGCTTCTTATTCCCTTTCATATAATTCCTACAAAATCTCTATCTCAAAACCTATCTCAAAACCTAACAAGTGAAAAACCATAAAACCAAACTCTTCATTTTCTTTTACAAAATTAACCCTATGCTTCTTCATTTCAAATCTTTTAATCCTACTTTACTCAATGTCCATTTCTCCTACCATGACATTACACATGTGATTTCTCAAAACGACTATTACATGTTTCCTCTACCTTGGTCTATACTTAAATAAGATCGATCTTAAGAAGATTTCTTCTTTTCCTCGTTCTTTGTATCATCAATGTTAGTTCTTCGTTGAAACGAGTGTTCAAGAGAGATGTTTGTAGACCTATTCATGTGTTGTTCATGACTTTGAAGTGGCCCCATAAACTATTCCACTAACAATCCTCCATTGCAATCACTCCTAAATCAAATCTGGGAGTCAAACTTCTTAATATTTTATTGACTGTCTTTTAATTTGACAAGTTTTATCATGAAATCTCACTTGATATAAGTCTTACATAGATTTAGATTCTTTCATAGAAAATTTCTCAGTCTCTCCTTAAAGTTTGAAGTCTAGAACGATCTTCATCTCATTTGTTATTTGATATGCACTTTGTAAATTTTCCAGGCTTTCTTTGACTTCGTTGTTATTGCAATTACCTGGAAAATTGTCTGGCTTATGCTTGAATGTAAAAGAACACCTTTAAATCATTTTTCTTGCTCTCTTTTAGTGAATGTTTCTGTGCTTGCGCCCATGTCTTGTAAGTGTCTTGATAAAGCAACATGGAGTATTCACTTTCGACTCAATATCATATATCTTGAAAATGAAATAACTCATTTTTACTTACTAGTCCAAAAATCATAGTTCCTCTCCTTAAATTGAGGGATTTGATGCTGAATAATGCTGAAGTTACTCTTGTTGGTGCCCATGTCGTCTGATTCATTCAACTTTAAACTTTTCGCCTTTTGAAAAACATCCAACAACCTGGACTGCGAGCGGACCTCTTAAAGACCTTTTAATCTAAATTGCAAACTGTTAGGGCCTGATGCTCTGATATCAATTTAAGGTTTATACCAAGGTAGGATTCTCAAACTCTCTCTCTCTTATTATAAAAACCTAGGGATTGCATTGCTTTATATAACTAAGATGCATAGTGACTATAGAACTCTGAACATTGCATGCTCTTAATGCATGTTTTATTATAACCCATACAAATCAAAATTCAAAGAGAAATAAAACTGATCATCTAAGTCTAAATTCGGTGTTGCTAAATTCGGG
>JASDQU010264664.1:0-15406 GCA_032191745.1 Picea mariana
AGGCCCTCAACAAAAGCTCAGTTATCAAAACCATCACCAACCGAACCCCTATCAACAACAGTTCCAACCCCAGTACCAACAACAGCAGCTGCAATTACCTCCCAATGCCCCACCAAACAATCCCTCTTTACGACCTCAGATGCATGTTCAACATAACCCAAATTGAAATAATAAGGCCATTCAGAACATAGATATACACAATGTGCCAGCCTTGTCTATTACTCCTATGCCTTGTGATGAAATCAAATTAAGATCAGGGAGAATAGTCGAGCCAATAATTGAAGATGTTCCAACTTCAGAATCAGACAAGGAATCAAGGGAAAGACCATCTGCTGATACAGAAGAAATTGACCAACCTATTATAGAGTCAGCAAACCCACCATTCCCTGAAATACTGACAATTACCAAACCTGTGGAATTACCATCTTTCAATCTCTTAGGAGAATTGCAAAATCTACACGTTAATATTCCACTATTGCAAGCGATAAGAGATGTCCCTATTTATGCCAAGACTGTAAGTGATATCTATATAAAAAAACATGGATGAAAACCCAGGGACCCCCTCACAATGCATGTAGTGGGGGATTTGTCTGAACTAATGTTAGGAAAAATCCCACCTATTAAATGTGGTGACCCAGGAAACCCTACAATCACTGTCAAAATTGGACAGACATCTATTCCCCATGTGCTAGTCGACTTAGGGGAAGCAATTAACACCATGCCAATAGAAACTACACAATTTTTGCAACTCAGAACACAAGTCTGATCTACTCCTACTATTCTAGAATTAGCCGATCATTCTACTATCAGACCAGAAGGAGTAATTGACGATTTAGTCATTTTAGTGGATTCATGGGAGTATCCTGTTGATTTTGTCGTTTTACAACCCAAAACCCGTCTGGGGGGCCACCCTCTAATTCTGGGAAGACCATGGTTAGCTACAACTGATGCTTTCATTAGTTGTAAATCCGGTTCCATGACCATCTTTGATGGTTATGACACAAGAAAACTGACCCTGTATCCTCATGCTACACCTAGTGCAGAACCTAAAACTTCTTTATGGATGGACACTGAGGATGAAAGTGCTCCACCTGTGATAACCATAGGAAAATACCTGAGTTTCAAAGACGAGACAGAGGACAAATTAATCAATTTTTTTATCTGTGAATCCTTTGTTGTTACACGGAACACCCACCACCAATTGATTAGAGTCTTTGACCCCATCGCCCAGGGAGAGATGAGCTTAGAAATTTTCTCAGAAACCATTGAAAATCAAAATGATTCAGCTATAACAACAACTGTTGTAACAAAAAATATTGTAACAGGAGATGATGAAACAAATGAATTATTTCCTAAAGTCAGTTCTAAGAGCATCGTTGTAGAAATTAAACCTGGAAAAACCTTGAACATCAATCCCGATGTATCCACCGTTGAAACTTGCCAATTGATTAAATTACTAATTGAACATAAAGAAGCATTTGCCTGGGATTACATGGATATTAAAGGCATTTCCTCTGAACTATTCACCCACCATATATACATTAGAGAAGAATTTCGACCCATTTGGCAACCCCAAAGGAGGATGAACCCAAACCTTAAAGAATTTTTTAAAGAGGAACTCCAAAAAATTCTCAATGTTGATTTCATTTACCCTATATCATATAGTGAGTGGGTCTCAGTGTTGGTTATTGTTCCTAAAAAGAATGCAAAATGGAGAGTGTGTGTGGAGTATAGAGCCATGAATAAGGCCACGTAGAAGGATCATTTCCCTCTGCCATTTATTGATCAGGTTCTAGACAACCTAGCTGGGAAAAGGTTTTTCTCTTTCTTAGATGGATTCAGTGGCTATAACCAGATAAAAATTGATCCACGAGACCAAGATAAGACCACCTTTACCATCCCTTGGGGTAAATGTTCCTCAAGGTTCTCCCATTTGGATTTTGTAATGCACCAGCCACTTTCCAGAGAGTTGTAATTGGTATTTTTTATGATATGGTGAATGACTGTATGGAGATATTCATGGATGACTTTACACCTTATGGAATTGATTTCGATGAAGCTTTGAATAATCTGGAAAAAGTGCTCAAAATATGTATACAATCTCATCTTTCTTTAACTACAAAAAAGTTCCATATGATGATGAGCGAGGGTGTAGTGCTAGGACACTTCATTTCTTATGCAGGAATTTAGGTAGACCCAGCCAAAATCTAGGTAATTTTGGACATTCCAACTCCGTCAACTCAGAAAGAGGTAAGAAGTTTTTTAGGGCATGCTGGATATTACAAAATATTCATTAAAAAAAATTCCAAACTTGCTTCCCCCTTGTTTTTTCTATTAACAAAAGATGTTGACTTTTGTTGGACTGACAACTGTGAATTGTCTTTTATAGATCTAAAATAAAAATTGTCCACAACTCCCATTTTGAGAGGGCCTAATTGGGCTCTGTCGTTTCAAATTTCTTCAGATGCCTCAGATACTGCAATTGGTGTAGTACTAGGGCAACAGGAAGACAAAGAGTCTTATGTTATCTACTATATCAGTAAGAACATGGCTCCTGCTGAATTAAATTATATAGTTACTCAAAGAGAATTCTTAGCAGTAGTTTATGCAATCAATAAATTTAGGCATTATGTCACCGGTTATCCTACTTTTATTCATACTGATCATACAATAATTAATTATCTGATGAATAAACCTATTACTAGTGCCCGAGTAACAAGATGGTTGTTACTACTACAAGAATTTGACATCACTATAGTAGATAGACCAGGAAAAGAAAATGTGGTTGTTGATTTTCTCTCAAGATTACATATAAATGATGATAATTTACCTGTTGATGATTCCTTTCTAGATGAACATTTGTTTGCAGTATCTTCTCACTCACCTTTTTATGCAGACATTACTAATTATTTGGTTGTAGGGAAGGTACCTCCCAATCTATCTCCTCGAGAAAGAAGGAAGATTATTCATAAAAGTGCTCGGTATAGTTGGATAGGAGGATACTTTTTCTACACAAGCCTGGATCAGGAAATTAGGAGACGTGTAAGGGATGATGAAGTGTATGATCTACTGAAAGCTTTCCATGATGGCCCTTGTGGGGGTCATTTTGTTGATAAAAGGAACGGGCATAAAATTTTAAGGATGGGCTATTTTTGGCCCACCATATTTCAAGATTCCAAGAAATACGTTCAAACTTGTGACAGTTTCCAACGAATGGGTTAGCCAAATCATAGGGATGAGATTCCTCTCCAGCCTCATGTAGTGTTAGAGCCTTTTGAGAGATGGGACATGGATTTCATAGGGCCCATTAACCCACCTTCTAATTAGAAAGTCTATATATTGGTTTGTACATATTGCTTGACCAAGTGGGTCGAGGTGAAAGCACTCATTAGGGCCTCAGAATAATCTTAGCATTCTTGTTTGAAGATATCTTTGTTAGGTTTTGAGTTCCCAGATAATTAATAACTAGTGGAGGACCCCCTTTCACATCACATAAGTTTGAAGCCCTACTCAGTAAATATCATGTTTTACATAGAATAGCTTCTCCAAATCATCCACAAGGAAATGGCTAGGTGGAAAGCACCAACAAAGTTATCGAAGCCATTCTTACTAAAATAGTGAGAGAACATCGTCGGGATTGGACAAATAGATTACATGAATCTCTATGGGCTTACCGAACTACTTGGAAAAATACAACTAGTTTTTCTCCTTATGAGCGGGTGTATGGAAAAAGCCCTGTTTTTCCCATTGAATTTGAAATCAAAACCTTAAGAACTGCATCAACAGTCAACCTTGACTTGACTATGGCACAGAAGGCCAGATAGCAGTAGCTCAATGATCTTGATGAAAAGCGTTTGGATGTTATTCATCAAACCTTGGTGATTCAACAACAGAGAACAAAATGGCATGACCAAGTCATCAAGAAGAAATTATTCCAGAAAGGAGATTGGGCTATGTTGTATGATTCATGCTTTAAATAATTTCAGGGTAAGCTGCATAGAAGATGGCTAGGACCTTATGAGGTAGACACTATTTTTCCCAATGGGACAGTCAGGTTGATCACTATTTATGGAACCAATACACAGTTACAAGCAAATGGTCATCGCTTGCGTCCGTATCAACATCCACTATCCAAGGCAGAATTCAAATCTAGATGTACAACCAATATAGGTTATCAATTCTTAAAAGGAAAGCAGCTTGTTCCTTCCCCTTCTGCCCTTGGCTGCAAAAATAGTCCAAACCCCTACTGTCACTGCCTATAAGAAGACCCATAGAAGTAAACGCACAACCCGTGACCATCCTAGCACCAACTAGACAAGCCTTGATGGAGTTGAATTGACACAACCTGTAGCTGTGATAGAGCCAAACTATGAACAACCAGCTACTAGACTGAGACATGAGTCACAGCTCTTGGTCGCGACAGCTTTTATTGAAAAACTACCCCCTGCTCCTAAAAAGAGAACCCTTGCTCACGTATTTGGATCACCTAGAAAGAGAACAAGGTCAGAATAGTCCAATGCAAAAACAAGTCTGACTACCTCTTCTATTGTTGCACTGACAATAACACAAGAGCCACCTATTGCTGCAACACCTATTCCAAACCCTACTATCACTGCCAGTGGATTATCTCATAAAAGAAAATGTCCATTGAAGGGGAAATGTCGGGAAGACCTTGAATGAATTACATCAGCATCCACTCAGAACCCTTCTGCTACTGTGACAGAGAACTCTACAAAGATACGTATACCAAGTTTTACTTTGTGCAAAAAACTTCAAGAAACTATTCTCTCAATTCAGACTGACTGTACTCAAATCGCCACAGAATCACCGACTCTGCCTGATGATTATGTGCATCATATGTCAAGTAACGATGTACAGATCATAGCAGACCCAAGTATACCATAATTTCCTACTTGTGTGGTTGAGGAAGAACATCTTGTTCCTCCTCCAGCAACGAAGAAGAAAGCCTCTACTTTCGTTTCTATTTTACCTAGGAGAAGAACCAAGTCTACCAAGTTTGTAGAAGCAGCAATTGGATGGCAAGCTATGGAACAGGCTATTCCTATTCTTTGTCCATTATCCTCTATGGTTAATGAAGGGATTGTCACACAAGAACCAGTCTCTTCCAGTGAGCTAACAGTGCCAGTAGAGACAATTGTAAATGATGGGACTGGTATACAAGAACAAGTCATGCAGGATGAAGTTGTTCCACAAGAACAAGCTATCCAAGTCAAGACTGTTCTACAAGAACTAGTCATGACAGACCCAACTGTTACACAAGAAACAACTATTGATAGTATAACTGCCCCACAAGAACCCATTACAAATAATACTAAGGATGTTCCACTTGCCCAATTGTTTGCCCAAATTGAGTGAAAGATCAGGAATACAGAAAATTCCAAAATTATTTCACTAATAACAGAGAATGAAAGCCTCAAAGCAGAGTTAAATGTCCCGAAACAAGAGGTGGACACTGCTCGATAGAAGAATCTAGAAGGGATAACCTTGGATATCCTAGCACTGACAAAAGTTGTTATGGACATAAATAAATAACTCATGTTCTTTGAGTCTGGAAACATTTACTTTGAGGCAGGTTATAAGATAGTAAAAGTGCTAGTCATTGAAGGACCAACAACTCTCTCAGTCAAGACTGAACATGCAATCACTTATACACAAAGAGCAACAAAACTGAGGAGATCTCAACGTCATAAGGTAGTTGTTGGTTTACCAATAGCTTTCAAACAACAACCTCTGTTTCCCTCATGAATTGTTAGTCAAGCAACTCAAACTAATTCTATTCTTCAAGACAAAGAAACTCAGACAGATTATTGACACAACAGATTTTATTTTGACACAAAATTTTTCTATACATGCACATAGCAAGTTATCTTAGCAATTTTGCACTGGAGGAGCCAGTTCCCTAATTCAGCTACAAAGTAAGGTTTGAATGTGTTTTGCATGAGGATATGCAATGTCTTCAGTTGGGGGGCATGTTAGGATCCATAAATGTCCCCTTTTCATCACATCTTTTGCCCATTCAACCTTATCATCTCTAAGCTAATGCCTACTATAATGCGTGCTAAGACCTTTTTTTCCCAAGATATGAATCATTTATCTTGATTTTATATTTTCATTTACTTAGCATGTTTGATTGGTAATGTTCACATGTTTTACCCATAAAATGATTCAACTAATGATCGAAATGTATAGAACAACAAAGTCTTGAAGAATGGTCGTTGTTGTTTCACCAGTTGTTATAGCTGTGCGCCAATATTGGAAGCTGTTACAGCTATGTGCCAATCTTGGAAGTTGTTACAGCTATGTGCCAATCCTGGAAGCTGTTACATGACTATTGCAACAGGTGCCACCGATTCTACTGTTACACGACTGTTGCAACAAATTCTACCAATTCTGTTGTTACACGACTGTTGCAACAAATGCCACTGATCCTGAAAGATGTTACACCTACTGTTACATGTTTTAACTGACAAGATTAGTTCTAGATATTGTATTAATGATATCACATGAACATATTGAGGATCGGGGATTCTCAAGGCTATTCTGATTTTGTTTTAACTGAATGACTTTGACTTTAAATAGCAAAGATTTTGTAATCAGAGGGAGCGGATTTGTTACTGGGAGAAAGTGAAGTAAAGTAAAGCTTATTGTACACGAACATTTTTGCAAATCAATAAAAGAGTGGATTCAATTTATTTAGCATAATGTAGCCTATTTCTTTGAGAGGATTTAGTGAGAAGGAAAGAGCCCACCTTCCTCATAGATTCCGCTCTGTTTTGAAATCCAGAATATTTTTTTTAATGTAAATTATTTATTTGTTAAACAATTCTAGAATATAGTTGTTGTTACAGTCTAGTTCCTTCCTGTTAGATGCGCATAAATTTATCTCATGAGAATTAAAATTCGATTGATGAACACTGCTGGAGAACCGCTTTCCCTTTTTCTGCATTAGATTAAAATCTTGTTTCCATGTAAAAGAAAATAAAAGTGTGAATTACTTTCTTGCAATAAGTAGATTTCTTTTGGCAATTAGTAGAGAACTTATTCCTGCAAAAGTAAAATAGAAAGTTAGATTAGAGTAGGTAATCCAGAATTCTTATACACTCATCAATTTAAATTTCAACTATGATTTAAATTCTATAGAACTCCAACTGTATCATCATAATTGTGTTAGTGATAATTTTTGTTTCTTTCTAAACTTCCCTACTACAATTATATTAGTGTTGCTTTCATAATCTAGCATAGACTGTACACAATTATCTTGAAACAATAGACTTCCCTGAGTTGACAATTTATATTGAACACCTTAATTTTCTATTCATTTAGACAATTAAAGTGCCCAACAACAACGTCATTAGATCCTAAGATATTGACGTATAGGTTGGAATTCATGAAATAATATCTCAGGTTAAGGCTACAGCCCATAACCTTTCCTCCAACCTTATGTTTGGCTCCTGAATCCATTTCCACGTAGCTAAACTCGTCATGTTCGACTGCCTTTACCTTAATTCTCTTTTACGCTGCACCAGCAATAAAGTTCCATGTAGGACATGGATATATCAAAATACTAAAGGTCTGGTCAGTGATGGTACCTGACGTCTCAAGCACAATAGACTAGTGCTCGACTTGGCGGTTATTCACCGCTAAATGAATCTAGTGGGCGTTATCTAAATATCTTATTGTAGTGTGTCTTGCTGATCTGACTGCTATGGCCCTCTCAACTGGGTAGTCACGTTGGTATTGTGGCTCTCCACATGTCTAGCACCCAGTCTTCGGTCCAACACTCCTGGTCCCCAATGTAGAATCTGATGGCCCACCAACCTGAAGCTCTGGTCGGTTCCGTTGAACAGGCCTGAACTATTTCTACTATAGTCGATGCTACTGTGGGTCATATGGTACTCTGTAGGGAGTATGTTGTTGAGGCATCAATCATCATGGTGCTATGAATGTGGATCCTAGATATTATTTTCAGGATTAACTGCGTAGTGTAAGTCATTAATCTATGACCCATATTCATGAGTATTAGTCGCAACTGACCAATAATTCTCATGATTTGAATAGTCCACTTAGCACTCATTGCATCGGGTGATGCTCACAGGGGTGAANCAGTTAGAGCTCCCTTGACTCTTATTATTTAAGTATATAGGGGCTTCCGCAGTGCAAGATATTAGATATTATTTTCGGGATTAACTGCGTAGTGTAACTCATTAATCTATGACCCATATTCATGAGTATTAGTCACAACTAACCAATAATTCTCATGATTTAAATAGTCCACTTAGCACTCATTGCATCGGGTGATGCTCACAGGGGTGAAGACATGGGATTGAAGCAAATGAAATGAATCGCATAGCATCAATCATCACTTCTGGGGCTTGCACCCGGTAACCAGGACTTCCCTGGTGGTCACCCATCCCAAGACGCCTCTGGCTCAAGCGCGTTTAACTGTGGAGTTTTCCCCACAATCATGCCCACTTATCTTGCTACCCCATTTGCAAAACCTTAGCAAGTATTGTGCCTTATGAACTACCCAGTTAGAGCTCCCTTGACTCTTATTATTTAAGTATATAGGGGCTTCCGCAGTGCAAGATATTAGATATTATTTTCGAGATTAACTTCGTAGCGTAAGTCATTAATCTATGACCCATATTTATGAGTATTAGTCGCAACTAACCAATAATTCTCATGATTTGAATAGTCCACTTAGCACTCATTGCATCGGGTGATGCTCACAGTGGTGAAGAAATGGGATTGAAGCGAATGAAATGAATCGCATAGCATCAATCATCACTTCTGGGGCTTGCACTACGCAATTAATCCTAAAAATAATATCTAATATCTTGCACTGCGGAAGCCCCTATATACTTAAATGTGGATCCTTTCGGTGTGACTCGATACCCTAATGGAAGTCTAGCCAGTGTTTGATGTTGTTGCACATTAGATTTCGCATGTCAAGATGGTCTCGCTGGAGTCCTGCTCTGAACCCCACTAATCAACTCTTCATGAACTATGAGGGCCTTCTGGGCAACATTGTGCAACATCCAAAAAATTAATATCCTCACCTTCACATGAATGTTCACGTTAAGGGAGAAAAAAAACTTGTTGACCTTGATATTCTCAGTGTTCATATGGGGAGAAAACCTAAGTAGCTCCATGAAACGGGCCTCATACTTGGGCACCATACGACCACCCTATTGTAAGGAGTTGAACTCATTGAGATGATTTTCAATAAATGCCTCAGACAAATACCTCTCCCGGAACTGATCCTCGAACAATTCCCATGACACGTCTTCAAGGACCATGCTCAGTTGTGGCAACAATGTCTTCCACCATAGAAGAGCTCCCCCCTTCATCTGAAATACTTCCATGCGAACATTCATGTTGGAGGTATAGTCATGAATTGAAAAGAACATCGCCATATTCGCCAACCATGCCTTGGCGGCTGCATCATCCATGGCACCCAATAACTCGAGAAAATTGACCTTCTCCAGTTCTTAGTGAATGCTACCAGTATTGACTGGGGCATACAGTGGACCCTTAGTGGGTATCAGTTCCCTGGACTCATCTCTATCCATATGGATAATAAAGGCCTCTGACATCCTATGAAAGGACCTCATTAACCCAACCACATCCTTTATGATGACTTGTTCTTCTCCTTGGGGGCTAGACCCATCTGGTGTGGATGCAACTGGAGGCGTCGTACCTCCTCCCCCAACACCACATCCTCTACTTCTGCAACATCCACTAACGATGATTAATTGAACGAATACAATTCAAATTAATTAGTGATAAATTATAATCAACTCTTTTCATAGTGGAAGGCGTAATGATCCCAAGTACCAGGGTTGAACCCACTGTGATACCACATGTAAATGCCCCATCGTTATAACAACAAACAGACATACAACAGGTAATTATTTTTTCTTTTATTGCTACATTAGGAAATTAAAACATCACAAGAGTAGAAACATCATTGACACATCATCCAATATATTAATTAAACAATAAGAACACAATATCAATCATTCGCGACATAAATATGACACATTATTGCATGAATAACGATACACATGTCGACGCATTAAAATAAATAAATAGCAACCCATAATCATTGAATTCAGATAATAAAAGATGACGCATAAACATTACAATTCATACAATGCTCAATGCCTTTCATCAAGATAATCATGATATAACACCATGGTAACAAGAGATAACATAACCCTAACGTAAGGATCATAAAGATAATCTTACAATGACATAAGAAACTACCCTCACAACCTATCCTGCGAGGTTAGGACCTCCAGGACACATAAGAAATGCCCAATCCCAAGTTCCAATTGATTTTAACCATTTAAGGTCTCAAGGATGGCGACTGTTTTGAGGAACAAGGAGGTTTCTACATGCCACTAACACAATCAATCCCAAACAAATAGCTAAATTAACAACATCTATGATAACCCAATTTAACAATCCATCAATCCCAGTTCATAATTAAACATGGCAAATGAGTAATCATTCACATAACTCATCATATATCATATCAATTTTCAATTCGCGCAAGAAGTCTAATGTATACAAAAATCATTAATAAGTTTAATGGCGCAAATAGAAGTTGTTAATCCCTATTCCAATAATACATTTAATGATGCCAATAAAGGTTTTTAACCCATCATTCATTAATACATTTAATGACGTAACTAAAGGTTGTTAATCCATCATATGACAACATAAGAGAAGTTGTAAGGTAAATGACTGTATCTGTTTGTTGCGTAAGGAAATCTAATCACATGCATAAAATCATAAATCTCCTTCAGTTGAGGCACAAGAGTATCATCAGATAATTCATTGTGAAAAATATCTAAGGACTAACAATTCATTCACCACATCATAAATTCATTACGCGCAAGTAGTTTAATGTCTCTAATATCAGTCTTTACATCATGGTGTCATTGCGTGCGAGGATTCTAGGGTCTAACCATTTCTAAATCAACGATGCATCAATGGTATCAAAAGGAGAAATCGAATCTAGTCATTTCAACCATCATACATCAACAATTTAATGATGCAAGTGTAATAGTCATTAATTCAATCATATATGACAGTATAATTTATTTCACACAAGGTGTATAAGGTCCACACAATCCTTCAACATTATATTTTATGCACATAAGAATTCAATTGTATAGACAAAATTCTTTTCATTGATTTTCCATTTGCGCAAAAGGGGGTAGTTGGATCATTACATTTAGGGAGTAAACATGTGGTTAAGTTCTAAGGGTTGAGGGAAAAACAGTAGATCAAATCATGAAATCCAACAATCATTCGATTAATCTAAGACAATGAAAAAAACTCAAGAGAGGTACTCCACCTTTCTCCTATAAAATAACATACTGAAAAAACTTGTATTCATTTGTCTGAATAATCAAAGGATAACAATTGAATGAAGCATTAAGAACCTTAACATTCTCATTCTAAAGACAACACATTAGTTTTCTCATTACTAGTGACAATTAAAAACATTAACCTAGGCCAAAAAAAACATTAACTTTTCTCCTTACTACTGACCATTAAAGGAATTATCTTTTCTCATTCTAAGAAAAATAAACATCAATTTGTCTTGGTTCTAGAGACCAAAAAAACAGTAACATTCTCTAATCTAGGACAATTAAAAGAAACAACTTTTCTTAACCAAAATTCAAGAATGAAGGTTAATAATTCTGTCAGAACATGTGCATCACCCTTTTTTCCTTCCTTCTTTAAATCATCCCAGTTGAAGTTTGTGAAGTTGTTTCCCTTCCTTACCTACCTAGTCAATGTTGGTGGTGGTCCCAAAACCTAATAAAGGACTCCGGGTACAAACTCTTCCTCATAAGTTACAGATCTTCTAAAAGCTCACTCCCAATAGAATGTAAAAAAATATACTATGCCCCAACCACTAAAACATTGACATGAGGCATTCTGACTAAATGGTACCAATGAAATTACTAAATGATTAAACTATGGAGTGTAATTAATGGCATCCTATAAGATATTGGGGTTCATCCTGTAAGATTCACTAAAAGCTATCAAGGATTTTAAAAACAGATATAAATACAACAGTTGATGGTGAATTCACTAGAAGCTATTTTACAAATTAAAGCTTAAAAAAAATTCCATCTCAGTTTAGGATTACTGTAACCGAAAGAGAATAATATGAAGCTATCATTGCGTTCTTGCGCTCCCTCCTGCCTCCTTCTTTCTAAGATTGAAGATCTCACCGATACCTGCCAGCCAATGCTATGGGTACTCTTCTTCCCACGTAGCCCCCCGAGCAGCAAAGGGACCACACACAACATAACCAAAGACAAATCTAGCTCCCATCTCGCCTCGCAAGGTCCAACTACCACCTTCTTTTCGAGCTGGATATCCCAACTCCCACAAGAAAATTAAGTCAAGAAACAAAATACGACAGCATAACCTTACACATACCAGTCGTGATAGATTCCTCTTCTACTCCATTAATTTTATACAGTTCTCTTAGTGAGCACTTTCCACTTGCAAATTAAATTATTTTTATTAAATTTTAATTGGGAAAATTTCTCCCCTGTATACTTGTCACCCAATCCCTTAGTTGCACCAGAAATTCATTTAATTAATTAAATTAATTTCCAATTTCCCTCACACACCTAAAAGGGTTCCTAAAAATGTGCCTTGTTGTCCCTTTATTCCCTCAATTTCCTTTAATGACTGACGCCTTTCTTAAAGCTTAGTTGAGTTTTATTTAGGAAAGTTCTCTAGACTAGATTCCTTTCTATGTTCCACATTCATTTTTGCATTTAATTTCCCATTTTTGTCTAAGTTCCAAATTAGCATGTCTTTGCACATAAACAATAATTAATTCTTAGATAAATTATTTCTCATTTATATTATTAATTTGATTTTTCTTCATCCCCCCTTTTATTAATTGATTAATTAATTTTTACTCCTCATACCCTATTTAGACCTAGGCTTTAATTTCAACTAGGCTTATCATTTTTTTAAGGGAAATTTTATAATTACTAAAATTTACTCATACAACATTTTATTTAAGGTTGACCACGTCAAAATAAAATATTGTTTTCTAGGAACCTAGGTTCATTGACTCACCAGTGTTAAAAATCACGACTTGAACTTCAAGACTCACTACGTGCTCCATGTTGATATTATGGTAGCTTCGGGAGGTATGAACCTCTATTGTGACCTTTGAAAAGATTAGAATGTTCCAGAAGGAAGCAAAGAAATGAAGGAAACCCTAGACAAGATGTCGGCTACAAAAATATAATTAATATGAATTAATTAGTACCCAGAAGGAGAAGTCGGCCCAGGCAAGCCTGGTAGAATTACTATAAATATAGGGTGCCAGATTCTCATTATTCACACTTCTCATAATTGCAGAGAGTAGTTTCTGCGCACTACAGTCTAGCAGTTTTGTGCACAAGTCCTGGTGAAGGTGTTGCGCTAGTTTTTGGGTGAGACTATCTGATCATCTTGGTTACCTCTTACTTGGTGCATTAGCCTCTCTTGGATATTGAATTTCTACTAGAATTTTTTTCTCTGTCAAGGTCAAGGTGCTCGAAGGTTGGCTTTGGCCTATGGTTGGGTGAAAATAGTATTGTCAATGGTAAAATGAGTACAATCCTTCATATTCTAAAAAATTATATGCCCAAACCTCCTACATTTAGTCTAAACGTTGGAAGGAAACATAGTCACTAGGATATTGATATCACTGAAGAACTATCACTAGGGTTACTAGAAAAAGAAGATTCCAAGACATTGTTGCTAGGGTTACTAGCAGGAGCAGTTGTAGAAACCCTAAATCTCCAATCCAACACCTTGTGATGGAGCATATCCCTCAAAGAGAAGATATTCAGATGTGCCCTAACTCAGTGCACCTTTTGGCTCTCTTAGAAGACATAAACGACGAAGTTGAATTTTTGGATCAAGGCATGACCAGTTACTAGTCAACCAAAGACATGAGTAAAACAATTAGTCTTCTACACTACTCATCGCTCACTGGAACGATTGAAGATTACATGTGGATAATTAATAGCAGAGCTTCTAGGCACATGATGGGAGATCAAGCCAGATTCTCAAATTTAAATGAGAAGAAGACCTCGTACAAGGTAGAGGTTGGATACAAAACCACTAACCCCGTGGAAGGATTTGGACAAGCCTCCATCAAAATGAAAACATGTAACTATGTTCAATCAAGCAATGTTTTATATGCACTTGGTTTAGAAAATAATATTGTATCCATATCCTACGTAGAAGACAAGGGAAACAAAATAGCCTTTATGGATGGAAAAGTATTATCATGGCATAAATACTCCAGCATAAAGAATGCTAGGGTTATTGAAAGTCATGAAGGAAATTTGTATAGACTACTAGAACAAAATGAAGAAGCTTTTGTACACAACGAAGTCAACCCTAATGAACTTTGGCATAGAAGGCATGCTCATATTAATTCTCAAACATTACCCTTTCTCAAAAGAATGGTTGAAGGAATACCAGAGTTGCAGTCTACACATGAAGGAATATGCAAAGGATGTGCTCTTGGGAAGAATATCAGGAAACCATTCCCAAGCAACAATAAAATATCTAAGGAGATTCTAGATCTGATACACTCAGATGTTTGCGGTCTGATGCCAGTAAAATCTCTAGGAGGATATTCTTACTACATAATATTCATAGATGACTATTCAAGAAAGACTTGGTTATACCTACTAAATACAAAAGATGAAGTATTCAACAAGTTTCAAGAATTCAAAGAAGAGATAGAAAACCTCACGAATAAGAAGATCAAGACGCTAAGAACAGATAATGGTGGAGAATACACATCAAAGGAATTCGTTGAATTCGGCAAATAGGCAGGGATTAGGAGGGATCTGATTGTTCCTCATAACCCTCAACAAAATGGTGTAGCAGAAATAAAGAATAGATCTATTGAAGAAACTGTAAAATTCTTACTAAATGATCATGGTCTATCCATGTTCTTATGGGGAGAAGCAACAATGAAAAAAATATATGTGCAGAAAAAAAGTCCTCATCATATATTGAAGGACATGACACCAGAAGAAGCCTTCTCAGGTAAGAAACCTAATGTGGAAAACCTAAGAATATTTGGATTCCCTGTTTACTCTCACATTCCCAAGGATAAACGGAATAAACTAGAACCCTCAAGAAAGAAGGGGATATTCGTAGGATACAGTGATTCATCCAAAGCCTATAGAATATATATTCCAGAACAACACAAGATCGAAGTTAGTAGAGACATAGCATTCAATGAAAAGATGGCCTTCAAGAAATCCGTAGAAGAAACTATTGAAGAAGAAGAGATTGAAGAATCTAATGAAGAAAACATAGAAAA
>JASDQU010264666.1:0-14496 GCA_032191745.1 Picea mariana
CTTTTTCCTCTTTAAAAACATGTTCGCACCCTGGCCATGATTACAGTGCGAATTATCCACACCCTACCTTAATGCAGCTTGCGAGAATTAAGGATTCTCGCAGGCAGATATATAGGCAACCTGTGAACTTCTTGTAAAACATAGTTTCTGGAAGAAGACAAGTGCAACTTTTCTCAGGAAAGTATTCTTATGGAAGAGCTTGATTCTTCATCATCATGACATTATCATAACATTATCACAATGACCAAAATTGCGGATAACAGACATGTACCAAGATTTCAAGCAACACCAAAGGAAACACATGTTATGGCAGTAAAGAGAATATTCAAATATCTCAAAGCAACAAAAGACTACAAGTTATGGTATACAAAAGGAAATGAACTATCTCTAGTTGCTTATATAGATGTAGACTGGACTGGAAGCATTGACGACAAAAGAAGTACAAGTGGGGAAGCTTTCTATTTGGGTGAGTGTCCGGTATCCTCATTAAGCAAGAAGCAATCATCAATATCATTGTCTACAACATAAGCATAATACATTACCACAACAACATGTTGTACTTAGGTGGAATATATAAGTGGAATATGATGAGCCCATTCTGATACTTTGTGATAACACTAGTGCTATTATTACCTTAAAGAATCCAATGATGCATTCCAAGATGAAACACATTCCGATCAAGTATCACTTTCTACGGGAACAGGTTACAGAGAAGAGCATCAAGCTAGAGTACATTGGGACAAAGGAGTAGATTGCAGATATCTTCACCAAACCTCGTCCGAAGGAGACTTTTGAGTATCTTCGATAAAGACTTGGAGTAGTTTCTGCCCTGTAGTGAACTTCACAGGTTCAACATGACATGGTGAGAGAAGAAGTGAATATGACAAGTCATGAAGACTTAGAGTCAAGATTTTTTGAATGCTTTCCATATATGTCAATGATTTACACAAGGATGCACCATGCAGAGAAAAAGTCAACAGAACGATTCGAAGCTTATAGATAGGGGGAGAAACCCTAAGGAGAGTGAAAACAGAGGGATAAACTCCAAGGAGAGTGCATACAGGGGGAGTAGCCCCAAGAAGAGTGAAGACAAGGTGAGTAGCCCCAAGGTGAGTTTAGATAGGGGAGCATCCCCACAGAAAGTTATCCTTTGCCATCGATGTCAAAGGGGGAGAGAATGAAGAGATGCAGGGTAATGGAGAGAAAAAGACAAGGGGAGCAATGGTCACAGGGGGAGCATAAACATGCACATATGAGTTGGCATTCCATCAACTTTGAGGTATTGCATCAGAGTGTTGCCACCAATACCAAAGGGGGATATTGTTGCAATTTTGGTTGTCATTGATGTCATCCCTTGAAGAAGTCAGGAAGCCCTGAAGGTACTGTTATGAAACCCGCAGTTGATCGAGGAAAAAGGACATGAAGGATAATGTAAATTTAGGTAACTTATTCATGGATGGACAATACGTGTCATGCCGTTTCCGATGATATGTGGTACACCACGTGGTTCGTCACTGTTGACGAGTTATGGCCTTGTAAAGTTGGAGCACCTTGAAGAATGATCTAGAAGCCCTTAGAAGGTCAACAAGAAGTTACAAGTCATTATTAAGGGTAAAGTAGTTGCAACAAGAATTTAATTAAGTGTAAAGTAGTTGCAACAAGAGGGTGTAGGTTATCCCTAAAATAAGTAAAAGGGGTAAAACTGTTACAAGCTAGCCCCTAAAGGAAGTCACTTGGAAAGTATAAATAAGACTTCAAGAGGCTCTCATTAACATACATTGAGCACATTGAATATCTATGTTGTAAAGTGTTATGGGAAGGTACTATTGACAAATATGACGCGATCAGTCTGAGGCAACGAAATTTAGTGAAGAGAGAATTTGCAGGAGCCGAAGGGACGAATTTGAGCTTACTGTTCTAGGGTTTTTCTGAGGCTATCCACGTGTCACAGTGAAGGAAGAGTGTGGACATTCGTGATTTGCAGTGAAGGAAGAGAGTGGACATCTACAATGTTCAATGAAGGAAAACACAGACACACAGAGGATCAAAGTAATCCACGAGTTGCAAAGGAAGTAGGGTGTAAACATCTGTGAGCCATAGTGAGACATAGCATGAACATCTGCGAGTTTACAAAGCACAGGGATACGATATGTTGAGGAAACTAAAGTTTAGAAGATCAAATCCATCAGGTCAGCTACAATTTGAGAGGTATGTTTTACTATGTATGTTAGGGTCTATATTCTATAGTGGTCAAACACAGAAATGTCTTATGAGTTCATGAGTATTGATTTGGGAGACATTCTTGTGGATCTTGGTACGAGGGTTTGAGACATAAGGGTTTGAGTGGTAACAATTGATGAAGCACAACAACAATGACATGTTATGGTAGTGATAGTGACAGACTAGAAACAGGTTGATTGATTCAACAGTAGTGATAGGTTGTCTATAGTTATATTTCTGGGTGGTTGGATGGGGCAAGGAAAGGGGGTTATAGCCTCCTTTCGGTTGGTGTCAGAGAATCAGGGAGTTGGAGCCTGAAAATTACGGGGTTGTAGCCTCCTTCTAGTTGTAGCTAGAAAATAAGGAAGTTGGTGCTTCCTATGAATGTATTTCTTCTTAAATATAAGAAAATCATTATGTGGTTTTCTCCCACATTGGGTTGCCATGTAAAAGTCTGGTGTACTATGTATTTTTGGTTGCTTAGTGTTCATGGTTGATTTATACTACTGATGATACATTAACTACTAATGTTAAACTGTTGAATACTGCTCATAAGTTTAATGTATACACATCGTGGTTAAAAGTGTTAATAAAGTACTAATACTGATTCACCCCCCCTCTCAGTATTCTAACAGGTTGCAAGGAGACACTTCGACGAAGGAGGTCCGAGATGCAATTTGAACCATTGATCTAGGAGAATATAAGATCTGTTCTCTATCATAGATATTTTTGGTCCCCACTTAAGTTAATCATAAGGTTTAATGTGGGAGGGTCGTTAACACTCGAGCAAGTTGGAGACTCCGAAGAAAATGGATTCCTTGGTTACCCAATTCCAATAGTTTTTAGCTCTATTGGAGAGTACCAGTTGGCGCAGAATGTGACTTTGACAGAGAGAACTAAGATGGAAAAAGAATGCACTAAATGAATGTGAACAGTAGTTTGGAGGGCTCAGTGGGCGAGGTGGCAGGCTCCACATTAGTGCCACATCTGAGGCTGTGAGTAACACGGATCCACGTCACCGTGTGGTGGATTTAGTTCAATGAAGGACGTAGAAAATTTAGAAGGCCTTAATTTTTTATCTGGATCTTGGTTTTTAGCACCGTGACAGTCGTTGGTGTTAGTCCTTGAACTTGTTCATGACTTCCCATTTTCAAAAAACCCTATTTTATCATGCTTTGTTTTCTGAGGTTTCCTATACTTATCTCTTTATTACTTTGTGTTGTGTTTTTTCTTTGTTTGAACTTTTTTGCATGTGTTATTGGTAAGATAGAATTGTATTTTAGACAATTTAAGGGTCTTCTATCAGGTTTGGAGGCAAAATTTGAATTTTATCCAAAGTTTAGAAAAGAGACAAAGTCGCTACAAGAATGCCGCCATTCTTGTAGCGCCTGTTTTCATCATTGTTTTAAACACGTTTTGTTTTGAAAATCGTGTTAACAGTCAAAGATCATTCATAAGATCGTGTAGAGAATCATGCATTAGTGATAGCTCTTGTTTAAATGATGATTTGAATTCAAAGGCTCTTTTTCATAAACACAAGTGTACACCCATTAGTACATCCATCAAAACTGGAGTTTGGTCACGATCTAAAGCATCTAAAGATATAATTTTGAATTTGTTACGACCCTAACATCATTTTGAAACCAAGGAAACCTCTCTATACCACTTACTTGTGCAGGAAAGTTCTAAAATCCATCAAACTGGAACCATAACATCTGCAAGTTGATAGAGATCAAAGTCAGAGCAATGACACCAAAGAAAGTGGTATGGTTAAGCGTTTGGAACCGATAGGGGAAAATTTTTAGAAGCATATCCTAAGATTATGCAAAAATTCATCGATGTAGGATGGCTTAAATTCTGCTATAGTTTCCAGGGATACCACGAGGAGGTTTCAATGTTGTTTGCACAGAATTTCGATGGTATCAAAACTCATGTAGGGAATATCTTTATTTATGTAACATATCATTCAATCTGAGCAACATGTCGCTTACCAACAACATGTGAGAGATGGTGGAAAAAGAATCAACTGCCTACTAGTTCCTGCAATCAGTTTTTTTTTAGTCCGAGAACATCATGATCCGGAGTAGAGTCAAGGGATATCGAGCAAATGGTTAAAGGAAGAATGGAAGAGTGTTTTGGCATATTCATGAAGTATGTAACCTGTGAAGGTAGGTATTCATATGTTCACTACTACCATATCAAAATTTTTATGCATTTAAATGGAGATGTAGAGATGAGTTTACCCTTTAATTTGTTAAAAAGTTCGACTAAAATGTCTAAAAGGGTACAAAATTATCCTGCAATTGCTTGTAGAAGCTTATTTCATCAAGGTAGGATAAATATTCTAGTTTTGTATGCATTGAGAGAGGTTAAAGTTACATGGAAACAATTGTTAATCTCTTTAGGGATTGATGATGAAGATACAAAACAAAACAAACCCGAGGATTCAACAAAGAAAGGAAACCCTTCAAAAGGTTCTGCAAATATGAAGGAAATCTCCCTTTTATCTAGAAGAACAAGATCAAGTAAAAAGAAGCCATAATTTTAGCAGGAAGAAGAAATCAAACTGGAGTCTGAATCCTTTGCCTCTAAACAGAAAATTACAGGTTTTGACAGGGTATATACGAGGAGGAGGTCCAAACAAAAGATTGAATTGCAAAAAGTAAATTCTGAAGCAAAAATCAATGATACACCTGTTGAAGAATATCCACAAGTGAAGTAGAGTAAAAGAGGTAAAGGCGAGCATATTGTAACTTATCCCATCAGGCCCAAGACCAGACCAAAAACCAAGTTGAGAATGAATTCAAAGGCTATGTTTAAATGATCTCTCAAGAAAGATAAATTAATCATAATAGATGAGGATGTAACTGAGGAGGTTCTCAAGAAGACTGCAAAGAGGAAGAAACAAGTGCCACAACTTGCAAACAAGAAAAGCACATGGAAATCAACACAGAAAATAAGCCCTGTTTAAGCTAAATCACAAATTAGGGTTTTATCTACTAAGCAGAGAAAAGTGCAAGTTTAGAGGAGGGTTATTAGAGCCATGACAACCCAAGAGGATGCAATACACAAGCTTAACAGTTTGGAAGAGGTAGCACAAAGTTACATGTGATTTCTGTTAGTGTTTGAAAGGCGCTACTGAAACCTTCATGTAGCTTGCTATTTTTTTCCTGTTTTAGACACTAACTTTGGGCATGTTCTTCGAGAAACTGGAGACAAATCTTAAAAAAATGGAAAAGGTTTTTAGCAGGAATAGACTGATTTAGAAAAACCTCTCTCAGTTTTGCAACAACTATCATAGTTTGAGATATTCGAATAGCTCTTTGAAGCCTATTTTCCAGGATTTGGCAAAAATTAGTTTCTTGTTTTAGACACTAACTGTGGGCACGTTATTTGAGAAGGAGACCAATTTTAAAAAATTGGAATTTTTTTTTGTCAGAAATGTACTGATTTAGAAAAACCTCTCTCCGTTTTTCAACAACTATCATGGTTTGAGATATTAGAATAGATATTTGAGGCCTATTTTTCAGGATTTCGCCATAGTTAATTTCTTGTAAAAATGCCTAGATAGCTCATGATTCTGGATTTTCAGGGATATGCCAATTCATCAATTCGAATCGAGATTAGATCTCTCTAAATATAGATAAGGAGGTTTTTAGATCCATTATTTTTGGATCTTGATAATAATGTATCTTTCTATATAAACCATGAAGAAAGAGGTGCACAAAGGGGGGTTGAACTGGGTTCGAGTGGTGGAGAAAAAATACTTTGTCTCTAGTTGTAATGCTTGGGACCTATTACACTTTACACTTAATGGAAAAATATATCTGATGGTTAGACTATCTCTTCTTGTCTTTTATTCTTTCTTGTCTTACTTAAATGCATGTGTATCTTTGCAAAGCATTTGATATATCTTGTTTATGTTTGAAAGCCCATAAAGATTTTGCTGATTGCTTGCTCCTTACAGGATTTGTGTTTAAGAACTTCATTCTTGTTTCTGAATAATATTCATGATCAAGAATTTCCTCTGCGAGTTAACAAATTGGGAACTTGCAATTTTCTTTCCTTTCATGTTAAACTTCCTTATATAGCTCATTAGATTGAATACCATTGACTAAGTAAGTGTGATTGGAATTTTTTTTTTGTAATAAAAAATTGAAATTGCCTATTTCATTTACTTCTTGACCTATAAAACAATACAAAATCCAAAATAAACCTACAAACATAAAACCATTGCAATAATTGAGGTGCCCTAGCTTGCTCTTAGTAGTCAAGGACAACTTTAAGAACTAATAATTGAAAAGCTCTCGATGAGTAGAAGATAATGGTGCCTTAGTGAATGGGCTTCGAGATGGTTGAGGAAAAAGGGAAAATTTAATACCCCATCCCTTGAAATGGTACTTAGGGGGTTGGGTGTGTTACAAAGTGGTATCAAAGCAAGGTTCAAACACTAGGCTCGGATGGGCCATAGATAAGTCACAAAAATGGTATAACAAGGCCAAGATGAACCTATAAGAAAGAGTTTACCTCTGTTAAAGGCTTATTTATTTCTACACTAACTTCTTGAGAAGAAGGACTACAAGATGAAATTTTCTTTTAGAATTTCGTACAACAGAAAAGTCGCATGTTGATTTACAATAGAAGAATTATAATTTTTTCCTTGCCGGAATGATAAATACTCCCACATGAGTGGGAATATACTTACGGGAAATGATGGTAATATTTCAAAAAAGGTGCAGAAATGATAGAGTTTTGTTGTAAGGTCATAGTAGCTGAATTGTTTTATTTAGGTGCAATGTTGCCAATCTGTTGGGCAGGCAGAACCTCTTGCATTTTTGAATGACTAAAATGGGAGAATCATGTTAAGGTTTGCTTAAGATCAAAGAGAAAATGAATTAGTGATTGTAATGTTATCTTTAAGCATGGGTAGGTATAGCCTATAGCAGTAATTATGATTGTTTATATGTGCGTTAAGAACCTCATGGAAAACCCTAGTGGATGAGAATTTCGTAGGGATTTACAGAAAAACTTGGAAGTATTAAGCATTGCTCAAATAAAAGGTTAAAGCTTGATTGTATAAGTCCTTAGGTATGTAGGATTGATGAAAGGTTGTAAGGTCAGTATATTTGTCTTGTAATGAATAAAATGTGTTGTTGAAATAACCAATTAAGCAAGGAAAATGAGTTCCTTGAACTAATGATAATCCTCATAAAAGAGGTGAAATGACATGAATGTGTGAGCCGATATGAGCTCACAACTAATGCAAATGAGTACCTTCTTAGTGACCTGGGTACTTGTTTATACATAAAAATGTAAGATGCAAATACGATATAATCCATATAGTATGGAGTAGGTAAGAACGAACCTACAAATAAATATGTTAAACCTGTGGTGGATTGCAAAATATAGATCGTTGATGGATCAACTTGTTCAATAATGACCTGATAATAGTAGGAAAATATGACATGAATGAAACATTGGAAATGTTAATGCCTAATGCCTTATGAGGATACAACCATAATGATAAAAGAAAGATTGATATAACGACTAACAATGATAGTGTTATAACATTACTAGATGACCAATCAATCATATTTACATCCAGAGGTGGATGACAACCATACATGAATGGCTGGGTATGTTCATACAACTGTGAAAGGGAATCTAGGAAAGGTTTTCCCTGATAGAGGGCTAATGACCAAGAAAGAGTAGGCATGAAAAGAAACTGCGGATGGTTATCTTGTTGCCTTGGGTAATGTTGTAACTACCCATCTGAATTCTGAATTGTGGAAGACTTTTGTAATAGGAAAGGATATGAGTAGCCCTTGTTGGATGCTGCCATGTAGAAAGGGAAACATCATTATGAGTTTTGACTATGAGATTGGTCATGTGATTGACTATAGTCTCTCACTAAAAAAAATTTGATAGCAAAGTTAAAAATCAATGTATATGGACGACATAGAAAAAGGTGCAAATAATAAACTTACATGCTGACAATTAATACGTGTATATAGATACATGCTTGAGTGCATGGGTTAAAAGGTTTCCTAGTATGAAAAATGATCTTAAGATCAAATAAACATGTATATGAATGATATAAGAATGTGCATGCAATGCACATGTATGGTGTACACACACACATGAATATATGCTCAAAGGCATGGTATAACTACCTGATTAAGTGAATCATGAGACAAGGATTATACTTACCCGGAATGGATAATGCTATAGATGCATGGCTAACCCTATTTTGAGAGGTCTTCTTGTCTCGATTGAATGCAAACTTGAAGGGGGTTATAAGCCACCCTTTAGAAAAGTAGTGTAAGTAATGAAAGAGTAATGCACAATAAAGTGCTATGTTTTTTGTTATGAAAGGAAAAATGAATATGCCTTTGATAAATTGCATGAGAAGGATTGTTAACAATCATAAATTTAAAATTTTCAAATAAATCTGTATGTGAAAATTTTAAAGTGTGCCTATGGTGGACACACACATTATGTTGATGCATGTGGTTGAATGCATACAAGCACAATATGAATGAAAATTGATTGTAAATAGATGCACATGTTTGAATGTGTAGTTGAAAGTATGCATGCTCAAATCCCTTTGGGAATTGGGTAAACAACTGAAATGGTAATATGGACGCTAACTCATGTGTTGAGAGCATCTCAAGAAATGATGAATATATATAACAAGGAATATTACATGGTAAAATGGTTCCGTGTGAAGGAACTGTGTAGAAACCATGTGAATGGAATAAAGCCATAACATTAAATGACTGCTGGAAAGGTGGGCAATAGGCTGCAAAGCCTGTTTACATAAGAATCTTGGATTACATTTTAAAATATAATGCATGCTTGGGAGACATGCAAGTGAATGTTGACCAACCTGATTTTTGGTAAATGTGCATAATGCACTAAGTCATAATTGATTTGTGAACTAAATCCCGTTGTTGTAAGTATGTTGCTTATTATCAAGGAAAGGTCAAGATAAATCAACTAAGACTCCTCAAGGAACAGAGCTGGATGATCCCATAAGGGATAAATTATAAGAGCATGAGACAGAGCAAAGGATTAAAACTTTTCTCACTATCAAATTCATAATAATGAGACAGAGTTGTATGCTTTAAAAGAGAATCTGTGAGAATAAGTACAATTGGTAGATGAAAGACAAAGTTGATAAATATGTTTAATTAAATGAGCTTGGTTAAGCCAAGTTGTGTGAAGGAAGTGAAGCCTCAAAATTAATCCAGCTAGGCTGAAAGTTCCAGGATGTGCAAAAGGAATTGGAAAAAGGGAAGAGTCCCTTGACACCTTTCTTGTTGTTTATGGTGTTTCTCTAGAATGAGAGGACTATAATGCTTGTTGTGTAAATGATTCTAGCATGAGAATGTTGATAATTGTCTATGCATAGGTGAAAGTTTTATTATGTTTGCACTCAGAAAAATGTTGGGAATAACGTAATAGAGTGATATTCTAGGACACATCTAAAATCGTTTGTTGATTTAAATACTACAACACATGCATTTTAATTTAAGATGACAACTGATGTAAAACTATAAATGTGATGATGCATGTTATGTGAAGGAAATCATTGGAGTTGTTGGGAAAGGACCACTACCAATGATGGATAACCTCTTGTAGAGGATAAATGTAAGAAGGCTGTTTATTGGAAAGGTTGATGAAAGGACCTTAGGATTTCCCATGAAGCACCATTGAGAGGTAATATCAAAAGGGGTCCTGGTAGCCAGAACATGTATAAAAGTCTCGTGCCCACATGACATGAAAATTTAAAAGGTATTGGGTAAGAATCCCTTCCGAAATATTTTTATTATTTTAAAGATATGAAAATGATTTGGAGTGGCTATTGTTTTCCATTGATACCCAAGTAGGGTGTGAATTCAGGAAGAAGAACCTAGAGGATAGAGGTATAAACCTTTGACAGTCAAGAATGATTAAGATCCTTGCAAGAGAAATTAATGAATGAATATGTCATGAATACATTGACAAATCAAAGAGTTGTTGGGAACAAAAGTTCTCATAAGTGACACACATAATTAAATATATTGAGGAAATGCATGTTTGCATGACAAGGTAGGTAGTGGACTACCCATTACAGAAGAATGACCTTCCAATATTCTACTAGAATGTAACAATGGTAAAGAAAGAAATTGGGTGGCCTCAAATGTTGGCACCCTGGTTACCAATGAACAAAGAATGCTTGAATGCATTCATATGAAATTTTAATTTCATAAAATGAATGTTGATTTGAGGTCATGATCAACTTAAATCAGGAAAATATAGTTCTGTTGTAATAATGAATGTGGTTAGAGAATCCACGAGGTGAGAAGTTGGCTGAGACCCAACACACCATGTCAAAGTGTCTAACATAAAATTGCAGAAAATTGAAGTCAATGTAAGGGCTCATTGTGTGTGAATGTGACCATGGGCATGGGCATGGGCACATCGATTAAATTTACTTAATGTTGAATTGCATTTGGAAAAGTTGGCATGTTGAGATGATGCATTTGGAAAAGTTGGCATGCTAAGATGATGCATTTGTAAGAAAATCATGTTTTCTTTTACTTCATATCATGAATATATAAAATTGATTTGATTGTTAGTATGCACAATTTAAGAATTGCTTGTGATGCCATTGTAAAGGTGCAATGAAAATATATAAGCATGGAAACCATCAATTTGTTTGGCTGACTGAAGTTGAAATTGCAGGAAGAAGGGTCTTGGGTATGGAAGTAATGCAAGCCCGTAAGGAAGACTAGTGTCTGTTGATTGTAAGAGAGAAAAACCTGTTATGAGAAGAAGAAAAAGGCTACTATTGTGACATGGGAACCCTGTCATAAGCTATGATCGCCAAAAAAGATGTTGTGTTGTGGTAACACATGCCATAGGGATGCCTCGACAGAGCAAGTCAGAGGGACGCCTCGACTGTAAGACTCGATGAAGTCTCTAAAATTCTTCTTGTGAAAGAGAGCCTTGGTAGGAAAGATGGATCGCCTGAGGGACTGTATAACATGGAAGGGGATGCCTGAGCCTGAGCATGGAGGGTGATTGACTGCAAGGAAGAGGAAACTTCATGATTCTTGTAAATTGTTGAATTGGGATCATGCATACAATGTGTATATCAAGGAAACAATAAGCCAAGGTAATGAAGACAATCACATGGATGTAGATCTGTGAATTGCATAGATAAGTATTTTGTTGATATGTGAAAATCCTCTTGAATTTTGAACAAAAATGAAATGTTTCTGCATGAATTTGTGAATTAATATGCTCGACGTATGAGATGGTTATAGGAAGGTGCTAAATTCCAAGAGTCTAGAAAGGACCAGACCAAGAAGCATAAGCAAAAATTTCTAAAGAAACTGAAAGATGAAGGCATGAAAGGTGTTGCTGAGATGCAAAGAACACTGAGGGTAGTGTTCCTTTCAGGGGGAGGGGATTGTAACACCCATGTTTCCCCCTGCTAGTAATTAATCATGTTTAATGATTTCCATGCCATGGTATGCAAACAATGTAAATGTATTATTGTTAAATTGTAAATGGAAACAACTGACTGTGGGGTGTGTTGTTCCAGAGTTTATACTTAAGGCTTGAAAGTATAAAGTCTAGGCATATGAAAATAAAGAGGGTCTATAATATAAAGAAAGGAAAAACAACTCTTAGGGGAAAAGGAGCTATGGATGATTTCTGAGTTGTCTTTGTCTAGCTTCCTATTGTTCCTAGATGCTAATGTCTTGCTCAATGGCTGCCCATGAACGTTCAAGTTTAACCCGGGTGGTAGCAATTTTTAAGATGGTGTTAAAAAGAGTTAAAGCGATACTGGTTTGAACTGTAAAATCGGGTTCGATATTGGGTTGTCTCGTAACAGGTATAGTCATGGAGGAAAAAGAATTTTAAATATTTGTTGTTGTTTAGGTTGCTTTTTCTATTTTAGATTATGTAAGAAAAATTCCCAAATTTTGAATTAATAGTATAACAAAATCAAAGGCCATTTCCCGTATCAAAGTTAAACTGAAAATCATGCATGAAAAGAAAGAAAACATAAAGATGAGGAACAATGTGAGGCATCAACCAAGGAAGAATCTCACTTTGTGTCAGAAGAAGAAAATAGACAAGAAAAACTTTAATGAAGCATAAGATATAGAAATCTAAGTAATTCACAGGTCTTCTACCTGCTGATAGCCGATACAGAGGAAAAGCTGTAAATGATTAGATGACTGAAATAATCAATCACCACAGTAGAGGTTGTACTAAATTGCAGCTAAGCACTCATCAAAGATATATAAGAAATGATGTTAAATATGAAATAACAGAGGAACACATTACTCAAACTTGACGGGATCTGGAGTCTTCGATTTGCATTTGTATTAATTCTGGCAAATGAAAAATTTCTCTGCTACAATCAACCAAGGAAAAAGCCACCTTAGTTCAACTTTCAAAATTGTATTTATAGAAAGAAAATCATCAACCCTAGACGGTTGGTATTCTCCTAATCTCCTAGGTGCTAATGGTTACATAATACAAAATTTCAACTGTTTTGCTCAGTTACTTTTTACTTTTCTAACAGTTGGACAAAAATGAGCATACATGTGTTACTCCATCATTTCTTTGAAGCACTTCCTTCACTCGGTCCAAAACACTCGATGCACCTATCTAGAAACTGCACCAAAATTATGGAAGGTTCTGTTGTATCCTTTACTTCAAACATATACAACTTCCTCTGAATTTGGGACAACCTATCTTCAATATTCACCCTTTTCAAACTTTTTTGACTGCAACTGTAGATTTCACGTTATTAGCCACTTATCCATTTGGGTGATGTCAAGCTGCTTCAATTGTGAAATCTCAAGCTGGGCTTCATTCTAGCTCTCCTTGATATGCAATTGATGCCTTACAACATTGATCTGTCCTAATAGCCCAGGACAATCACCTTTACAAATGCCAAGTGTTTTTGTATCTAGCTGATCAAACACTTCTTCACATTCTTTCTTAACTTCTCTTGCCATTTTCATGCTTTCAGCAATATTGGTCTCCCATGTTTTTAATATGATGTCTCCCCTAATCTGTTCTTCTACAGTTAGCTTTGGGATTGCTGGTACTTCCTCTCTAGTCCAAAATGCTACTGCCTTTTGAAAAGCAGTGCGAGCTGCTGTAGCCTCTTTTTCCTTGAAAGCAACGTTATCTAGTGAGTGGCTTATTTCCAGGAAGTAGTTTTGAACGATTTCTATTTTAGAAAGCATGTTTTGTTCTTCTTCTTGTAGTTTCTCATGCACCCCTAGTGCTTGGGCTTGAAATGCTATTATATTCACAACTTATCCTTCAATGGAATTCAACTCAGCCTGTAGCTGTCTCACTAACTCTTCCTACCGAATAAACTATACTTGACTCATTTGCATCTGCTTGTTCGCTTCATTTAAACTAGACTTCAACAATTGCATCTCCTGTTTGTCAATAGTTTTGGCGTTTCAACTCTATGATTTACCTCCTCTTGAATATTATTTTCTGTGTGCCTTATTTGGTCCTGCAATTGAGCTATCATTTGATTTTTCTACTTCAGCCTTGTTTTCAGAGAGTCAACTGAGAAGAAATTGGCCGTTGCCAAAGCTCCCATAGAGCCTGATACTTCTGTGGAGAAATCTTCCTCTTCTAGGTTCTGCCCATCTACGAGCACTCTGTGTTTCTTCACCATTGTGCCTTCTCTCAGATAAATTTCCTGTTTTACTACAACCTTCCTCTTCTTACTAAAAAATTAGTCAGAGGAAGGTATCTCTTCTCTAGAGATAGGAGTAAGGTCACTTACATATATGACTTCCAGATAGGGGGTCCCAAAAGTTGACCGTAAAGGAGTTAATGATGTAATAGGGCTGCCCAATTCTGAAGATTGGGTTTCTCCTACCGTTTTGGGGATATCAATAGGAATAGTTTATAATAAAGGAGGAATCATTTGACTCGAATTTGAAGGTGTCTCGAGCCTAACTTCTGTTTCTGACTTTGGGTGCTCTGTTTGTGAAGCTTTTTCTTTTTGTGAAGACGCTTCAGTCTTGTTAAGCCCTAATGTTGGCTCATTACCCCTTAATTGGGGCATATTAGAGTAGTAATGCTATTTGATTTATGTCGGATTTGGGCCATTAGTTGTAATTTAGATTAGTAATGTTATTTTAATTATGTCGGCTTTAGGCCATTATTTGTAATTATACCTCTTAGTCTCCTATATATACCAAGGAGACATTTTCATTTTGAATCATATTGGACTTG